>DVZN01001139.1:0-10772 GCA_018237365.1 Caria ino melicerta
GGCACAAATCTAATCCCAGGCGACGTTATATTTTTCAGAAAAACTGAAAAATCCTCATACTTAGAACAAGTTGTTCGACCAGGGAATTGAACCTGGGACCTCTCGCGTCAAAGTCGGACACCGACACTACTAGACCACAGAGGCGAAATAATTGTAATAATAAGTAAATAACTGCATTGCTTTGCTTGAACTTGTGTGTCTTGCGTCGTTGTTGTAGCGTTGAATATTTGTTGTTACCTGTCCTTTCCCTTTGATCGGTATGGTGCCGCGGGGCTCGACGATGTATCCGCCCAGCTTGTCGAGCGCCTGCTTGCAGCTGGGCGATATGTGGATCCGCAGCGGCTCGCCGTTGGACTCCATCCGCGACGCCGTGTTCACCGTGTCGCCGAACAGACAGTACCGGGGCATCGTCAAACCCACCACACCAGCGACTACGGCGCCTAAAACATAATACGTTTATGGCTTTGATCATTTTCTGTCTAAATGGAGTCTCACACTGTGATCGCTAATTTTTGACAAGGCAATATTACAAAACAAAAGCGTAACTTTATAGCGTTATTTACGCACAGTCCATCGCTTCTGCGCATGTGCAATGTATTTTTTTTTTTGTTGTGGAACCTGAAACCTGTACATGTGTTTTTCGTGCATTGTGTATGAGCTACTAAGTCAACATCAAAAATCGTTTATTTAAACTTATTGCAAGTGTTAATAGATCGTGAAAATGACTACCATAGGTTCATAAGGCAGTATCTGAGAGAATGACCGGAAAAAGAACCTCACAGTCGCTCTTTTCAAAATGTATGCTTTAAATTAATACCATAGATATCTGATGCTTAATTACTTATACCAAACAAAATTGCTTTTTACATAAAAACATACTACACATCACTTCAAAATATAATTATACTAGTCTATCATGCTAGTGTGGACTGTAAAGTTATTTTCAAACCTCCTTGTAATCTACTATATAGTATGGTTTACTTGTTAATATTCTACATACATATCTTCACGCCAAGTCCCTTACGGAGTAGGCAGAGAGTATTTTAATATTCTATTGACGTGATTTTTAAATTAATTTTCATCACGCTCAGTTACAACTTCCCGAATTTCATTATAAAAGTTCCCGCAATGTCCTACAAAAGAACGGCTGTTCTTTACTAAGATCATCCGAAATAGATTACACCACAACGGCCATCAAACACGGTATCTAGAAGTATAGTTTATCTAAGACTCATGGCATAAGATAAGACCGCCTTTTTAGACGAAAGGTTGGCGCAATATTAGGGTTCGATTCTCGATGAGGGCAGACATTTTAGCAAAAGAAAAAGTCAATGTTTTTCTACTTTAGGATTATCTATATTTTTTTTATACAGAAAACATTACACGTGAATAATTGTAAGTTTTTTTTACGTTTGATGCTTATTTGATATTACCTGTGTGAATGCCTATCCTCAACTTGAGGGTTTCATTTGGTCTATGTGATATCTTATGATTTTTAGCGGCATTCAATAGCTCAAGCGCCATTGAAGCAATCTCCCCCACGTGTCTGTCATGATTCCTGATAGGAAGCCCAGATACCTGGAAAATTATACATATTAACCTAATATGAAAAAATCAATTTTAATTAAAATGAAAAAAACGAGACAATTTGCTAAAACAGACATAAAAAAAATAAAAATAAATGTATAATATTCCCGTCATAGAATTAAAAAAATATATTCAATCTATTTTTAGCATTTAGAAAGGCGCAATGCCAGTCATTGTGGAATAAGACCTGCGTGTCGGTTGAGGTTTTTTTACTGTATTCAACTTTATTTTGAATATATATATAATTTGAATATATAAATAATAATGATATGTTATATTACTATAGCAATCAATTATTTTGTTAGAATATTGCAAGGCAAGGATCTCCTGATGGTGAGGAATAGACACCAAAGGTGGTGATGGTACGTTGCCAACCTGACGTCGAGATGTAATTTAAGCTTCATGTAAAAGTACGTTTACGGGCTAGGTTAACCTACAAACTTGAACACGTCAAAGGAAATAACGCCAGTGCTTACTGATGTTTTGACGACAAGAATATGTAAGGCGGTGGTACCGAACCGGTCATGGTGACTATGGTCAAAACCCCCTATACACTGAGGGAGGCCTACGGCCAGCAGTGGACTGTAACAGGTTAATGAAAGAATCAATAAAGAAATAGTTCTGTGCTATTCGGATGTAAGAATATTTAAAAAATATTTTAAGAAATATTTTTTGCTCATAAAATAAAATAAATAAATATCCGAGAAATTACACTAATTGATGATAAGGTAAGCAAAATAATTTCTTGTGATGTGGAAGTTAATAATATTCTACATAGAAGACATACAAAAATCCCCGAATAAATTTATCCCAGACCCAGAAATAAAAAAATAGAAAACTTACCACCATATAGGCGTCTCCTATAGTTTCAACTTTGTATACATCATAGCCTCGTATAACGCGATCGAACACAGTGTACAAGTCGTTCAAGAAATTGACCACTTGCAGTGGCGTGCTCTCGGCCGACATGGCGGTGAAGCCGACGATGTCGCTGAAGTAGATGGTGACCGAGTCGAACGACTCCGGCTCCACGCCCTCGCCAGTCGTCAGCCGAAACGCCACAGACCTGCAACAAACGCAAATCTCACTCACACTTGTTAAAACTACTTCTCGATTAACGCTACGTATCTGTGAAAGTATTATCCATCTGATTTGTAATTTTAAATCCATGCTGGTCACTACGAAATAGAATTACAGTATACTATAGTCCACACGCTGTGCTAACAACGGAAGTATACAAGATAGTTGTTTTAAAATGAGAGTGCTTTGGATCATATCAGCTCAGTTCTGTCACTTGTTGCGCTGGCTCAATAAAGACACAAACAAAATGTTTAAAGCCTAGCCTTGTCATGTCTTAAGACATCAAAGCATAAAGAATTGACATGCGTGCAAACTATAGTTCTGAAGGTAGCATTTATACTGGTGTGCTGTTAAAACTACAATGATAACACATATAAATATATTAAAATTATATGTAAACAAACACTTCTTATATACATAACCAGTGCACCCACAATTGGTGCTCTTCGAAAATTAATCAGTTGTTAATATAATAACACTATTAAAATATAAATAAATCGTTACCTGTAAAATGGACTAAAGTAAAGATAAATGAACATGCGGCAAGTCAATGTGATTTGTATACAACTAGTCACCGTATATAACTAAGTACTTGCTAGTAAGCTTAAACCACGCCCACACCGACCGTTATGCACTGTTACACCACAACTCCCAAGCAAGCTCTACACTACTCTGTTAATGGGAAAACTAGAGCCACAGACATCGCTTCGTCTGAAGCCGATGTATCGGCACCTACAGCAAAGACAAGTTTATTAACTACAATCACCAGTAGAGAGTTAATTACCTCAAACATTTTCACGACATTTCTATAATGGATCAACCCCCACATCTGGAAAAGAACACAAGTACAACAAAGTGAATACATTTACATTTTTCCTTTTCGATACAAGAGCATGTACCACTGTTTTACATCAAGTCCATGTCCATGGAAGCATTCAACATGTTCAATTGTCAGATGTGCTAGGTGGAGATTGTTAAAATGGGTATTTCCTTACAGCCATATTAGGACATTTCTATTTAAATGAAAAGGAAAAATGTTAATTATGTGATTAGAAAATATTAAAAAGAGTAAAAGATTAAAAATTTCTTGTTTTAAAATTAAAAAAAACATCACTTTAACGTCTTGTGTGTAAATTGACGTGCAAAACAATTGTAATATTCACCATAGCAATCATATAACATTATTAAGACATATTATATTTTTTCCTTAAACCCCGTTTGCAGCCTTGATGTATAAGTTCTTAATTTGTTTTTGTTTTAATGTGGCAATGAAATGTTACGGAAATATGAAATAAATGCGAATCAAGTTTTCAACGCATAAAATAATTCTTCAAATTACAAACTACCATTGGTGTTTAAAGGAAAATGTAAAGAATTATGTATCGTAAATTTTTATCAGCACCGATTATTATGTACTAACCTATTACTGTAAATAGTAATTAGTAAACATATTTTTACACAATTTTTTATATGTATATATTCCTCTTTGTATCTACCCAGAGCATTATACACAAAAGAAAAAGTCTACCATAGCCTACATCGACGTATATAGTTGTACTGGAGTTTATTTGCATCAAATGAAGTCTAGCAAGTTATGAGAGTTTTACAATTTCTTAAAAATGTATTGGCTTGCTACAAAATACATATTATTACAAAAAAAAATGTCGCAACAATAAATTCAAAATATTTTTCAATACGCATGTCGATCGCTACAACCTTGCACGATGTCCACATTTATCCACCGTTTGATTTTTACTTTGTAGACCCAAAAAAAGAGTATACCCAAATAAAGAGTATAGTAAAGAATCCTTAAAAGGTTTCAGATTAAAAAAAAATGTAGCCGCCCAAACATTGATAGGGGTTCACAAATAAAATTTCCAAAGGTCGCAGCGTCCTGTGAAGATATATACACCTTTGCAATAGTAGTTGTAATTCACATATTTGTTGTGCTATGTATCACATTATAGCATTCCCATTATTCGCAGAAATAAGTCTGCCCAATCATAACGTAGGCAGAATTTGACCACTTTCTTACTGTATTTTACTAGTATTTTATGGCAATGCTGGGTGCATTTTTAATTAATTCGAGTCAAGATTACTAATGTTACCTAGGAAGACCGCTTGAACAAGTTTATTTTTTTTTTAATATAAACATAAAAATATGTCCCATTTATAGGCAATTATCATATAAATTTTAAATCAATCTTTACTAAATACAACATTGCTCGGCATATTGACTTTCCCATAAGAGGTGTAAATGTTGGTTGATAAATGTTAATTTGTTATGAAACAGGAGATTTATTTATTTTCAGAAGTTACAAAGAAATACAACAAAAGAGTATTTACGTCACTTAAGACTCTTTCTGAAAAAAGACAATATAAGAGTATGACTGGGTCTGGTTTCCTTTCAGGGTTGCAAAGGTCAGATGACACTAGCTATAATCTGGCGACCTTGTCAATTCCCTCAGATTAAGTAGCCGACCCCGAATTATCTGACATAGAGACCCGTTTCTATGGCTTATGAAGAACAGACAATATTAAGGTAAGTTTTTTCGCTCTCAAAAAAATGTTGAATATTGTAGCGCAACAATTTTATAGAAAAACTTATTGTGCAACAAGCCAGTACCAAATTCTACTGATACTGAAATAGTAAAACTCCCATAATTTTGGCCCCAAGTTTGTCTTCTGAAATATCCGACATTAATTGATATAGTAAATCTATTTTTTATTATTTAATATATCAATGCAAAATGCAAAAGATTTTTTTTTACAATTTTACTCTGTTTATAAAACATCCAAGGGGACCGCAAGGGGAAGCTTTGCTCAATAATTTTTTTTCATACATTTTCTAACAATCAAACCTAGCTATATCGATTTATCAAAGCCCCCTGCATACTAAATTTTACATTTCCCTAATCCCGATTATATTACGTAAAACATTTTTATGTTTCAACAAGAATTGCTCGTTTAGAGGTATTAGTATAAACCTAAAAACTGAGACATATAGAATACGCATTATTTTCCCTAAAGCAATAATATTTGCTCCAAGCTCAATGTAATGGTATTTAGTTATTTCCCTAAGTGGAAACATTTGGACTAAATGTAAACCAGTATGCACACCGCTGCAGTCGGCCGGAAGTGTGTTGCCGCTTGTTGTATTTGCGTCTCCCTTAACTGTGCATAACGTAACATTTAGAACATCAATCTGTACATAACATTATTAGTAACATTAACACTTACGTTATGTTGCTTATAATTAGACATACTAGTATACAACATGTACCATGCACCCTTGAATTTGTAACCTCAATATATCTACCATATGTAAATATGTATTTAAAATAAACCATGTAAAGCTGTGTGGGGACATATTTAAAGTGATAAGTAACAATTTTTAGTCAATTTAAATATGAATAATAACTGATTACAAATCAAAAGATCATATAGTCCAGGCACAGTTTCTGGCAACGTGAGTTGATTAGCGGGTCTTTGTTAGACAGATACAACATTCACGATATAATTAATAAAGCCGTTTGTAATGGATGACATTAGAACTTGATGCTGTGGACATGATATCTAATTGTTTCAACTATTCATTTGAACATTACAAAGTATGTGGTAGTCACTTACTGTGGTAACATTCTGTGGAGCAAGTCTTCCGTCTTCTGCTTCTCCTCATATAAAAGCCTTGTTCTCTCAGTGACTAGTTCCTGTAAATGATTTGCATATTTCTCCATCATATCCATCATTTGATCCATTATATTTCTTGATCTGTAATAACATTTTTTATGATTAAAGCTTTATGTGTCAGTAATATATAGTACAGCAATATATTTTTATCGCATATGTAATATGCGAAAATAAAAGTAATATTTAATTTTATTTCAAAATGGAAATAATGGGTTTATTTCAAAAGGGAAATTTGTGAGCTGTACAAATTTTATAAACGATTACAAATAAATGATTTGTTTTAATAATAATGGCAACGCCTTACAAAGGCACGAACTCGCGCATGCACTGGTGTTTGTGTGTAGTATGCGACCGCATGTGCGTGTATGTACGAGTGCGAGTGTGTGCGAGTGCGTGTAAGTGTGCGTGTACGTGCGCGTGTGCATATGCATGTGCGTGAGCGGGTGCGTGTGCGTGTGCGTGTGCATGTACGTGTGAGTGTGTGCGTGTGCGCAGTATATTCGTGTGTATGCATGCCTGAGTGAGTGCTCGTGTATGCAAATGTGTGTGCGGTCCGTACTTGCCGGGCTTTATCCACTTGAGCCTGGTCCTGAGCGTGGGGAAGTCGGGCCTGGCGGCGGGCTCCTCGGCCCAGCAGTCGCGCAGCACGGCCAGCAGCGGCTCGGTGGAGTACTCCTCCGGCAGCGCGTACACGTCCGGCCGGAACACCTCCTCCCCGCACCGCCTCCCGCGCTTCACGCGCTCCACTATGTCTGCGTCACATACGTTGAATTCAATAACAATTCGTTATATTTCTTAAGTGATGTATATTGTATATAGCTAGGTGAGTTTACTGTGACATATAATGTTCTATTGAACACGCGTTTTATGATATGATCAGTTTACAGTTACTGATCATATCATAAAACATAGTCCTAAAAAAGCTGTCCGTTTGTATGTAACTGATTTTCTGTAAAAACTACAGAACGGATTTCTTTACGGTTTTTACTAAAAGATAATGTAGTTCATGAGGAAGTTTTAGGTGATATTATACATTACGGTCTTATGTCAATTAAGTGAAATAAAACGATTACTGTTGAAGAGTTACACTAAAATAATGTACACTAACGTACTAGAGTAAAAAATATTACAAGGAAGGTACTCCAATTCTGATAACTTATAAAAAAATCCGTGAAGTCTTCTATACTATACCCACGCGGACGAAGTCGCGGCTACTAACTAATAAAAGGGTATAATAGTTACACACTTTATTAATATACGAACAGCAACTATATAAATAATAATTTTAAAGTATTTGGCCAAAAAGGGTCAAAAAGGGAGGGGTTACCTGCCAAGGAAGGTGTTTCCTGCTCAGTACAATTTGAGCTTCTTTAAGGAAAGAGTGAATAGGCACCTTCTAGCTTAGTAAACTTTCATTTTCGATCTCTACCTCACTTACCATCAGGTGAATCGCTAATCATTTTACTAAGCTATCAGCAATAAAATAAAATAAAACAGTGGCAAGACAATAATTACCTTTGGGTTCTAGTGAGGTGGGGCCAAACGGCCCTTTTCTTGCTAATAATTCATATAATATAATTCCAAACGCATACGCATCCCCCTTCTGAGTTCCGCCGACAGTCCCATTAGGATCATCTAATTGTCTTAATAATTCTGGAGATTTCCACAATAAGCCTGGAAATGTACAAGAAAATTACTATTAAAACACAACTTCTTGATGTTTAAATAGTATCAGACTATCACTATGAACAGCAAAATATGCGGAGGATAATTAAAATCCATATACATATTACTGGGATTACCTCAGCATTATTTCGCTCATGAATTCGTTTCCTCTAGTCAGCGATACTACTTTACCCGCGCCCTTGGGCCAACATAGCTTAATTTATTAAACTGCAAATAAAATTTATAAACCAAGAAAATAAAAATTAATACACTCTCTAATGGTAATAGTTCACTCCGCCTACAGACACCAAAGGTGGAAATGATGCGTTGCCAATCTGAGTCATTGATGTAAGTAGTTGCAAAAGTAAGTTTACCGGCTACCGTACATAATAACACTTGTTTGGTATTCTTCTTTTAATATGCATAAACATTTCTTTGCGAATATGGAGTATAATAAATACGTATTTTTTATATTATCCATCACCTAAAACTATCAGAAACCAACCCAGGTATACATATATTAAAATTTGAAAGCAATATTAATTAACGAGTACTAAAAACCAGAGGTGAAAAGCTTTTAAAATGTATAGAAACGACCTAATACACTAGAAATAACAATATTTAGGAAGGTGTAGTAGATTTTTTGATAACGTGAAAGTAGATGTTAGCAATCTGAAAATATCAGCATATAAAGGTGGAGTACCTCTAATGCGCAAGTAATTTTAAAAATTCAAATATAAACAATTAAATATCGCGGGACGAATTTAATAAACGCTCAGAACCAGAAATAGCAACGTCTATGTTCATCACACAAACGCCCGCCGCAGTCGGGAATCGAGCACGTACCTCATTATTCGTCGACATGGCTAGGAGAATACGCTAGCCGCCAGACAACGATTTAAAGTATTGTCATAATTAAAAATTCTAAAATGCACCCCTATCACTTAGCCTTCTAGCAGATACAAAAAAATATAATGATTTACCTCTGTAATATTGATGCTCCCCTATAAAATCATTTTCGGCTGAACACCTCAATTCGTGGAGACCAAAATCGGCTACCTAAAAGCAAAGTTATGTTGATTAAAAATATTGTTTCGCGAAGGACTCCGAAACTACTCAGATAATTTTGATATTACATCCCGTCAAACTCAAAAATTGGATAGATTTTTTAAATTATTATTTTTAGTTTTAGTAATTGGTTTTATGCATCAATAAAATAAATGCAATATTTACCTGAAGCATCCACCGAGAAGTAACTACGCAATTCGAGGATTTGAGATTGCCGTGAAATATTAATGGCGACGTATGAATGAAAATCATACCCTGAAATAAAAACCAAAACATTTATTCTAACATATAATTACAATATGTAAATTACATTTATAATAACAATATGTAAAAAATAAGTCACTGATTAAAATATACAGACTTCTGTAGATATTTAATAATTAAAGTTATTTTAGGAACTCATAAATTTGACAGAGTTTATAAAATCAAACATAAATCAATGTCATTGCAAAATTTCAGTTTTAAAGTTCATCTATAAAAACTGTATTTCGTTTATGCATTTAGTGCATTTGGGAGTTAGCAAACTTTTTGTTTTGTAACCAATGTGGATTTTAAAATTCACATCAAAATTTATTGTAAAAAGAGTTTTAGGCCGGCTTGCACCACACTATTTATATACTTTTTAAATATGTTTAGCCATACTAAAAGTGATTTCAAAAATGTAGTGCGGTGCAAGCCAACCTTACTGTTTAATTCACAGGAATATTTTAAAAGTCTTACCTTAATGAGATCATATACAAGTGAAGCTATAAACATGTTATCCAATTTTATATCTTCATTTTCTATTATATCCTGAAATAAAACAAATATTAAATAAATAAACGCAAATTTAACTTTACAATTACTATAGTAATTTTTATTTAAATACCTAAAATATAAAGTTAATGTATCTATAACAATTGTGTATGTAACCTAAAGCAGGGATGATAAACCCCTTGTGATGATAATTTCCCTGCTACCCTACTCACTTCTAAGCGTTAGACTTTAGACGATCAAAATTTGTGGCTTTAGTGAACCCCCCTAGCGGATAATTAGATCACTCTAATAGCTCATTAATTGTGAACGTCTAAACGAATTATTCTCAAAATGTTTGTGGTAAAACCTCCGAAATCCCCATAAGACTCGATGGAGGTCAACTTCAGCTTGGAAAAATCGAGTTCAAACTTAAAAAAATGTTTCTGACAAATTGGATATATATATCCAACAGGTAGCTGTGGAAGATCTACCAAAACCACACAAAATATCGAGGGATCTACGTGAAAATAAAGCTTGGGAACTTCTTCTGATCTAAACACATACGCGATATTAAAGTAAATTCGTGTGTAAACTCATAATTGATAGTAATTAGACTAGTAATATTATGTAAAGTGTGTAGTGCTGCACTCACAAAAAAATCTTCGAGAGAATGTGATGTGTGTAGTACGGCACTCATACAATATATGTGACGTTTGTAGTGCTGCACTTACATAAAATAGAGCTAGAGAATGTGTGCAGCCTACACATAACATCGAGCTAGATAATATGTGGAGTTAGAGACTGTGTGCGGTGTGTAGCGCGGCGCTCACGTACCGTGGAGCTAGACTGTGTGCGGGGTGTAGCGCGGCACTCACGTACCGTGGAGCTAGACTGTGTGCGGGGTGTAGCGCGGCACTCACGTACCGTGGAGCTAGACTGTGTGCGGG
>DVZN01001140.1:0-10771 GCA_018237365.1 Caria ino melicerta
TGTGGTAGAGTGCTTTAAATTCTAACATTTCCTTGAAATTACCAAGTCATACATATTTGTAACCGTCATTCTTAAAAGAGGAGATGTGCAATTTAATTGTATATTTTATTTTCTTTGGTACCTCCGTCATTTATTGATTTTATAGGATAAACTCGACGTTTGGTCTTCAAGAACGTGAGCGAGGTCATTTTTTGTAGCAATAAAGTCCGTTTTTTATTGCGTTTGAATTATTTATCTTAGTTGTAGGGTTTACCGGCATCAAGGGCTTTATAAATATGGTCCGTAAGATCAGAGGCGATATGATGACGTGGCATAGGAGTATTTCTTAAATACTGCTTCCTATGGACTTAAAACAGCAAAATTTTTGCGTATTCAATAAGATCGTCTCTAAGTTGATAAATTGTATCATTGAAATATTACTACTGTAAGGTATCATCGTAGAGCTTCAGAACTTTTGAAAAAATAAAATGTTACGCAGCTTTATTTTTTTAATTAAATAAATTTAAGTAATCGTAATGGCTGAGTGGTAGCGTTCATGATAAATACTTTGCCGTTTGTACCCACTGTCTCACTGGCCGAATGGTAGCGTAGCGTCGACGGAGGCGGGCGTTTGTGTGAACATTGACGTTCGCATATCTGGGTCTGGGTGTTTATTGACTAACACCCATAACACGAGCAAAAAATTAGCTTACTTTGGGGTTAGATGTGTGATTTGTCCAGGGATATTTTATTATCATTATTATTTATAATGTACATGAAAATAAAAATGATACGGTAGAACGAATACTGTATCGAGATGACAAAAACTAACCAATTATTTGAAATATAAATAATGTATATTCAAATTGTTACTGAATTCCACAGATTTTTATGCTCTTCTAATGGAACCATACAAATATCAGTGAGTCTAACATGAACTCTGTGAGTAATGAAGTTCTGTGGCCATGAGTTTGCAATCGTTTACGTATCCGTATATTATTTGTACAGCGCCCCTATTGTTTACGGAAAGAACTAAATTTCTTATACAAATATGGCCAGTAATTCACGCTAGGCGCTAGCGAGCTGTGCTAGCGAGTTTCTCGATAGTAAACTCATGGTAGACACACTCATGGTAGAAACTGCTGCATTCCATCTCGGAGACTTTTAGAGGGTAGAGTTTCCGGTAAACTTGCACAAAACAAATATAGATATACAATACATTCAGAGCATAGGTCATGGTTTTCTCTTATTATCAGAAAAACCCTGTGCATGTCTGCCTTATGCCAACGTGTGTCTACTTATATAAACACATGAGAAGTTATACTTCTTTGGCGTAACAAGAAAAAATATCTTTCTAAAAATTTTATCCTTCGTGTTATCGTGTTCGTCGAAAAATCCGCACTAATAGAAAAAATACTACAATGTTAACTAGCTAATTTCATAGTATCGGGTTTTCGTAACGGTTGCATATCTTAAAAAAAATCAATTATAAAATTAAAAATAGCAATTATAAAATACATAACAATTTATGATTCCTTATAAATAATTTTAACTTCATATATTAATATAATTTAGTAAATAAAAAGAGCGTAGGAGATTATTATTACGATTAAATGAAGTTAAAGTTACATTTACCCTCATAATTTTTCCTTAACGCGACAAAAGAAGTATAACTTCAAAACTTTGCTGCAAAAATATCTGTCAGCTCTCTGTAGTCTGTTATATGTAGATATATATTTAATATAATAAAGTATAATACATCTATGTATGTAGATATGTTATTTAACTAACACCAACATTTGACCACGCACCACGTAGATAGTAACCGTTTTAGTTTAATTAATTCAATCTTCGGGGGAGACAGTTTGCGTCAATTGGATTATCGTCTTGTGGTCTCCTGGGTATTTAATGTTACACAAATAATATTATCGGTAAGACGTACGATACCAAAAGAAATAACTTATAACTAATTTATCCTTATTACTATTAATTATCGAGTCTGACTCAAGGTGATATATTCGGTCTCCATAGACTTATTTAATGAACTAGATGTTGACTATTACTTCGTCAGCGAAGAAAACGAAACGAGTGCTTATTAGTGCTTAAATGTACATGTATTTTTATAAATTATTATTTAGGTAATTCTAACGTGTTCTTATCTAAATGTTACCAAAAAGGGCATTACAAACGATGAAAAGAATAAAATAGATAAATTCGACGGGTGCTTCCCACAGCGCCTTGGTGTAGTGGCTAGCATAACAGCCCGGTATACTGGAGACGTGGGTTCAATCCCCACAGGCGCCATAAAATTTTTCGTTCTTAAAAATTTTAGGTACACTCGAAACTGATACTCACTAGTAGTGTAACAAAATGGTGGAAGAAATAGATAAAGCGGTGACTACTTACATACTAAGTAGTAAACTACAAAAAAAAACAATTTCACGTGGTCACGTTCAAGACCAACTTCAAGGTTTTAAAGTTAGTTACATAAAATTCCTTTCCTGGCACATTCATAAAATTCCTGTGGGACCGAATGGATACCATACATACATAACCGAAAAAAATCGGTTGATGCATATATACGACGGAGTCCAGACGTAACCAACTTAAAAAATAGCCGAAATGAGAACCCCTTTCATTTTCTGTAAAATATATGAACTCATATTTTGATTTCAATGTGTCCAAAAGAAATATGAAAATTATCTTAGACACTGCCAGTCACGTAACCCTGGTTGGGTTGTTCACGGAAATTGGTAATCCAATTATAACTAAGTATCATAATATAAACTTGGTGAGGGTTTTGCACGGAAAGTACTCTTCAGATCGATACCCATTAGTCCGAAGACAAAACCAATTAAAATGTAATCTACAAATTAGTTAATCAAGAAAATTTGATATTTATTGGACAACGTTGTGATAAGAGGGTGGAAATATCCTACAGTCGTCTAAAATTATATCATATAATAAAGAGGCTATATATAGCTTACAGTCTCTCCCAATGTGGGAAGTTTTTGCCCATAATGTGTTGTAGACGTGGATGCAACACATTGCTACCATGACTACAACACAGTCCGTTCACAGTACGAAATCGATGACTATAGGCAAAAACTTCCCATTTTGGGAGAGGCTGTAAGCTATAGTAGCTACGCCCACAGGCCCGGATGTAGGTGTATGCGTGGGCGTGGGCGGGGTCGAAAATTCGTAAAATAGAGGGAGAGAGAGGATCACCCGTATTTTTTAGTTGTGTGTGTGTGTGTGTGTGTATGTGTGTGTGTGTATGTGTGCGTGTTTGTGTGTTCGAGCGCAATGTGGACGTGGTCGCAACGTGGGCGTGCGTTTCAAAATGCACAACGATAATATTCAACTTTTCACTTTTGCCGACACTCCCGAGTGTAACCCGTGACACTCCCGAGTGTTTTTTGTTGTGAAATCTGAAACCTGTACTAGTGTTTTTCATGCATTGTTTGTGAGCCTCTAACAAATTCGAAACATAATATGCTCCAATATTTGGCGTGTATTTTTATATGCTATATTGGCCGTCAGACAAGGTATCCACGAGGATACTTTATCCAAGGGCATAAGTTAGTCATTAAACACAATAATCTGTTTCTTTCCTTGCTCATTGGCTCTAAAGAATACGTACATAAAACTTTGTGCACATTCTAAGCTGATAGGTCGAATATATAACTTGTGATATATCGAGAATATTTGTAATCTGTACCCATGGTCCTGGCATAACGCCAGTTAGACCACCCCCGTAGTTCCGCCAGTGTGGGGGTAGTCGTCGCATTGCATGAAATCATACGTCGTATTAAGGTAAGCAATACAAAACTGTGGAAAGGTCATCTTCCTTTTTAGTTTTCTTTGGAAAATACATGTATTTCCCGAACTGGGTTTACAGGAAATGACATGACATTTCCTGGACATCCAACCTCGCCATAAAAAGTGATGGGGGTTCTAAATACAAACTGATTTTTTTATAATATTGGAAGGCAAATAAGCAGACGGATTTTCTGAGACTTAGAAATTCACGCTACTTATAGACTCCAAAGGTGATGACAGTGCATTGCCAACTTAATATCGAGATATTGTTTGTACACACAAGGTATTCTTACTACAAGACGGTAATTGACAGGTTAAACATGCAATTACGAGCAATAGCTACTATTTTTTTTTCCAAAATAAAGCGCGTGTATCGAATTAAGCCTTTTAAAAACAATTTAGGTAGACATATTTTAACCACACCTTTTACGGGCTGCTAGAAGGTAGATATATCTATAATTCTACTTTAATCTTAAATTATTTTGATTCTCGGTAGTCTAGTGGTTAGAACAGTGGCGTAGCTACGTGAACGTCAGCCATGTATCAAGATTAAGCTATATATTAAGGGTTACATTTATGAGTTACAGGGTTACATTTATGAGTTACAGGGTTACATTTATGAGTTACAGGGTTACATTTATGAGTTACAGGGTTACATTCATGAGTTACAGGGTACATATACTGTTTAAATTAATTAATATCGTTACGCCTATATATCCTCGACATTGTAGGTACAGGTACATACTAGTATGCACCTACGATAAGCCGATGATATTAGGTCCCATGATGTCAAGTCCATCGCTAGTCGGGCATAAATCCATCGGTGCATAGAGAGAATTGGGTCCTCATCCTCTCTTTTCATGTAGCTAAAACTAATACTGGCCTTCAAAATTATAAATAAAAGTAAAAAAAGATAACAGTGAGTGTAAGTCATCATTATTATGCAACCCTCTCTTTTCAAAACTTAAGTAAGAGGGCCCCTCCGATCTCCGGCACCCTAGTGCACTACACCACAAGGCCCCATGATAGCTTCGTCGCTGGGTTAGAGCATTGGATTTTGATTTGACCAGTCCAAGTTCGAACTGTTACACTTGGGGTCTCAGCACTTATAGAAAAAAACAAAACTGGGAACCAACTTTATAATTTCACTTTTTAGGTATACACTGTTCTCACTAGACTTATACTGTACTTTACTACGACTTTGATTAATTATTGCTGTATGGATTTCTCGGGGCCCTAGAGAAGGGCTATACGACCTGGAGTGTGTATATATCAGAACAGTTTCCTACCCTGCTGAAGGCCAACCGGCGGGCAGAAACCAGGTCCATAGTTGGGCAGCAGTTCGATTGATAATATAGAACTAACTAAAAACTTAAAAAACTGGGGTTTATATACTCTATTGTTGCTGACTAGGAGTTAGGTGGCGATTATAAGGATATAAAGTTCGAAGCCGCGGGCAACATCTAGTATAAAATAAAATTGACTATAAACTAACCACAAGTTACTTGAGTGGTTAGGATAAAAAGTGCATTTTCATTTTCCGGGGTACAAAAATTACGTATTTTTGTACCCCGGATTTTTTTAAGTGTTTATGTGTTATTAGATAATGGTCACTACGCTACCCAGCCACTAACCAGCATAGATTTGCAAGAGCGAAAATCTTTATTGGATACTTTGATTAAATTTTCTCCTATCACTTTAGGTTTGCTTTTCAACAAATCATCTCAGCGGAATAACTAGTCAACTATTACTGTGAGCATTGTATTGAAATTACTGTGACACTTCTTGCTCTTTATTTTGTCACTCACTTTCACGATTTGAATATAAAGGGAACTTTATTAAACCTTTGTATTAAACTGTGACATTTTTTTATTATGCAGTCTTGTCATTTGTTAAATTAAAATGTTATAAATAATGATGAATAATAATACAGTAGTCTTGTACACTATAATTTATTACAAAGCTTCAGATGAGTTATACGCGCTTAATTTTGACTAGAAAAAAAAGATAATTTCTTGATTTATCAGTTTCATCTGTCAAAATATTTCAACACTTTGTTTTAAAAATGCCTTCCTGTATTTACAAAGTTTGAAATAATTATACAGCCACCGTAAAAAAACATTTATTTTCATGCGAAAGTATTATAAATTTATAAATGTTATGTAGAACCTCTTGTTGTCATCTTCAAGCAGTTGTACGAAGGTTGCGTGTCGTGAGGTTCTAAGACTAATGCAGAGCAGCAGCAGTGAGGATATAAATAAAAAGCGCGGTTACTTAGGCAAACGGAATACGTATAAGATGGATGTTATAGCCCGAATGTATTGGCGGTCCTGTCGTCTCGATGTAGTGTTCGACGTTATTATTTTGTGATGCCAGTTTCATTGCGGTTTCGGTAAATTGTAGCACGGGACCGTTCTCAAACTTCCCGTGTGAGGTATATGTAGCGGTGGATAATTAATCTGAAATTATCACCGTGAGGTTTCTGTGATTTGCTGGTTTGTTGGTGCACATCCTCGTAAGTATCGTAAGTATTATTATTATATTTCTGTATAGTCGCTACAGTTACTTCTTTCACGCTATAATGATAAATATGTACAGAAAAAAAATTAGTCACTTTTAAATGTCTATTTGTAGACAGGTAACGTATCTAAAGCTTTTTATATCATAGTCTAAACATATATATATTTTTAAAAACAATGATTGTTAGGTAGGCTCTTTATTCAGCTTCTAGTCAGAAGCTGAATAAAGAGGCCCCATATCAAAATTAGCTATAGGCCTTAAAACCCAACTGCGGCGAAACTCAAGCGTATTTACACCGGGGCCCCTATGGCCTTGGGGCTCCGTATCATCGATACGGCTGATACGATGCGTAGCTACCTATGCCCCTATGCGAGGCCAGATTAAACTGGTACAAATTTCAGTTGACAGGATGTGGGTCTAATTTCGAGTACAAGATTGAAAAGAGATAGTTAAGTTAAATAAAAGTGTTTAAAAAGTTTTTACATCCTTTATTTTTTTTGTACTTAAACTTTTATTCCACAACCCCAATATATCATAAGGAACAAAGATAAAATTTAACTTCTTGATTATATTTAATGAAACAAAGCTGATTTGCGAACTACATCGGCCGCCTGAATATCAGTGGACGTGCGAGAGTTACAAGGGAATGAAAACGGGCTGCATTCACGAGTCATGGAATGCTTTCAACGCGCGTAATTTAGTTAAACATGTGATATATGACTATCCGAATCGCTAGAGAATACAATAATTATATTACATATTTCAAGTCTCTCGATTTAAAAGCTTATTACCCGACTGCTTTCAAAGGGGAGGCTATGTTTTTGAATGTATATATATTGCCTGTTATAACCTGAATGACATTAAAGATTTTTACATACAAAACAATGTATAAGATTCGTCTTGATAAAGCTAATGCCATATTTACCTATCTATACAAATAAATAAAATTAAAATGGCTGTTGGCAATATCAACATAATACCTTTTTAAAAAGTACGTGTGAATAATGTTAAGAAAGAAAAATTTTACGGCGCCTATGGGGATTGAACCTACGTCTCCAGCGTTACGGGCTGACATGATAACCACTACATCAAACTGCTTTAGCCAGCACCCGTCGTATTTATAGTTATTTTTCTTTTATCGATGACGTCGATTATATTAATGCCCTTTTTGGTAAAATTTTCATGCACCTATCAATAAGTTTATATCGATACAGATAAAATTCACATTTTTATAATTAGACATTACCTAAATATTTTTGAAACTTTATTATTTAATAACAGGTCTAACGCGTTTCAAACTCCTTTTGTATACTCAACGTTTTAACCAAGTTGCACTGGTCGTGGTTACGGACTAGGGCTGCGAGGTTGTCGAAACGTCGAGTATATCAAAGTAAGTTTGACAACAAATTTAGACTCGTTATAAAATAATTCATTGGACATTACCTTGTTTTTCACAATCGGTTTTGAGTGTTTAAGCGTAATCTCTTTAAGCGATCCTGGCTGAACGCTGGTGACGTGGGTTCAAATATAGGTAAAATTTTTCGTTCTTAACATTTTTCTGATTTTCCCTGAAGCAGAGGTTACGCTTAAACACTTAAAACCGAGTGCGTGTGTAAGTTTAAATATAATAAAAAACAATATTTAAATCGATTATCTACCTGTCTGTTAGTTTCGGGTAATCTCCAAAACTGCTGAACCAATTTTGACGGGACTATCACTGGAAACGCTGATAACTGGTACGCTTGAATTTATACACTCTTTCTACGCCTTGGTAATCGCTTTAAAATACCCTGAGGGTGAACTACTGCCTTAGATAAAATATATACTCCTAAGTAGAGTGTATGACGGCCATTAACGCCTATAAAAATACACGTCAACTGCTATGGACATACGGACAGACAGACAGGACATGGCGAAATTATAAGGGTACTATTTTTTGCCATTTGGCTGCGACAAAAATATAAATTATTTGAGACGTAAGTAGGTATGGTATCCGAGGATAATTTGTTTAACGATATTAGAACTTCGCATTTCGTAAAGCCGGCGTAGTAAGTAAACTGTGCCCTACGCATCTTGAAGCACAATTAAAATGCAGGACGGGGCAGAAAGAGCGAGGTCCAATACGTTATTTTCAACGAAAAAGAAAAGTAAAACATTGGGTAGACAAAGTAGAATAAAATAGAAAAGTTTTATGCTACTATCGCAATACTATTCATTGGATGTATCGAGACACGCTCTTGGTATCTTTAAAGGCTTTTCGCCTGACTATCCGAAGAATGGTTATGCTTTTCAAGCATATGTATGTTTATTTTATTGATACTCTCTATAGCCTAAATAGTTGCAAGCGTATCTACATATGAACTATCATTAGATTCAACTCAACTGATCGAGTGATATCACTACATAATAGAAAACAAAGTCGCTTTCTCTGTCCCTATGTCCCTATGTATTCTTATAAATTTAAAACTACGCAACGACTTTTGATGCGGTTTTTTTAATAGATAGAGTGATTCAAGAGGAAGGTTTGTATGTATAATACATGTGTGTGTATAATAATTTTAGGGGTTTCTAATGTGATGTCTGTGAGAGATATTCCGTAGTATATTTACTATAAGTATTGCACCCGTGCGAAGCCAGGGTGGGTCGCTAGTATGTAATATAATCGAGTATGTGATGTATTTAAAACATGGCGAGTTTGAACCTGGACTACTCGAATGAAAGTCCAAAGCTCGAATCACTAGGCCACCGAGGCTCATTTCATGTAATAATACTCAGTATTCAGCGCATAGGACAGCGGTCACAAGGTCTAGATAAAAATGACTAATAACATGTTTTGCAGCATGACGTTGGTATTTGTTACGTTCATATTCAATAAACAAACTATGTCATTTTATGAGATTGTTTGTCTTATAGATATGTTAGATAGTAAGCAAATAAATGACTTTCTTTAAATGACTGATTATCCGAGACAGCTGTTTTCATCTGACATCTGAACCAAAGCCGTCTTATATAAATGATATAAGGCCTAACATCCTTTAGGTGTTATGTTATGTAAAACACCTTCACATGTAATGTGAATGTACCTCATACGTTTCACTCTCACGCAGGACCTAGAGCACCCATTGACATAATTCTTACAAAATTGGCCAAGAGCGAGTCATACTCACCTATGAAGGGTTCGTAGCCACCAAAATCTGTATAAGACCACCGACTGACCGCGTTATGCGCGTCAGCGTCGATCCCAATCCGAAAGATATTTACATCAAAATTATTTTATATCTCCTAAATCAGGTAATCGATTTTGTTTAGACCAATTTTCGTTTAAAGATTTATTGATTTTTTTTTTATAATTTTGCTCTACCAAAAGTTTGCAAAAGTTTGTTCCGTCAATAGCATGTATGCTACCTTTAAAAATATATTTCAAAATCATCATACTACATCATTTTTAGTGGTTCGTAGAATACACTTACTTCCGAATTTTAACTATACAGTGCCTATAGTCTACGAGTAAAATGACTGTGACATACGGACAGACAAATTAAAAATAAATAAATAAATATTTATTTATTACAATAAATAAATAAATAAATATTTATTACAATAAATATTTATTTATTTATTATAATTATATAGACAAATTAGAAATGAATAAATGACAAAATAGACAGGACATGGAAATTATAGGGTTTCGTCATTGCTGCGAAACCCTAAAAAGATACAAAAAGCTTCAAGAAGTATTAAAAAAAATGTTCATCATTCAATGCTGTTAATGAACGTCCCTGACATAGATGGCACTGTGCCGAGTTACGTCGCGGTAAACTGGATTTCACGGATTTTTTAGAGAGACCAGAAACTCTTTAATTTAGAACTTATTTAAGGTATAATATGCTTCAGATATGAAACTTAGTCCTTATTTATAACTAGATATCTGGAAACGTTTTTTGACTTTGCCTGCTTAACTTATAAATGATATTTTATGTTCTTTATAACTCTTTAAGCACAGCAGGTGCTTTTTATATTTTATTATTTTCTACGAAAAAAAATCGCCTCTGTGCTGACGCGTAGTCAGTGTCCCACTTTGACGAGAGAGATCCTGGGTTTTATTTCTTTGTCGGGCAACTAATTCTGAGTTTTTCGTTTTTTGAAAACGCGTAACTTTGCCTGGGATTAAAGTTGTGCCCGATATAGCGACGGACTTGCCACCTGTCACATTATGAGAATTGATATCGTCGGCTAATCATGGGTGCATACTATTACCTCTGCCTACCTTTTCAAGGATAATGGGCGTGACGATATTCACTTATGCATAAATTGCTAACTTTGCTAACTTTGGAGTAAGAACAATATGTGTCATTTCTCCAGGGATATATTTTTACTTATTTACATTCAACTTGCTTCACTAAAAATGTGTGTTAAAAGTAGAATGAAGTAGTAGATAGCGCTCGTTATC
>DVZN01001141.1:0-10771 GCA_018237365.1 Caria ino melicerta
TTTTATTTGCATCAAATGCAAATAAAACATGCAACCTTAGATAATTTTTAAATACTTATTTACTTTACATTTTCTTCTACTTAATTAAACTTAACATTTACAACTGAATTGATATTTATTTTTAATTTGAAAATTCCTTAATAAACATCTTTAACTTTTTAATAATATGTAACATATAAGGCAATTTAATATTTACAGAAATAAGATCTACCTCTTTTGTTATTTAAATGTTTATTTGAATGTAAGGACTGGAAATATTTGCCTACAGGCATTCCCTGAACATTATGATTTGAGCATATTCTACTTCTGGGAACTGGGAATCTCTGGAATACACTATAAAACATATACTTACCTTATTGATATTCTGTCAATTGGGTGCTAACAAATTTTTTCAACTTTCTGAAAAACTAAAATCAACATTTGTTTATTTATACATGTTAAATTATTACGAGTGTGTTGAAATGACCACCACCACCGGTTCGTAAGGCAGTCTCTGAGAGGATGAATAGGCAAGAAATCTCACAGTTACTCTTGTCAAAGATAGGCTTAGCAACTCATGCAATAGAAACCTGATTATTTACTTATACAAAATAACAACTTCTGAGTTAGTTCTTTTTTATATCATTAAAAGACAACAGAGCCAATGGATTCCCTAATGGTAAGAAATGTATACCATTTAGAGACCAAAGATATTAATGATGCAATGCCAATAAGCTGGGACGCTAGGCCTGGTGTAAAAGTAAATTTACCTGCTACCTTACCCTCCAAAGTAGATACCAATCCCATGGCCTTTGCGAAACTCTACTCAGTAAACTCACGCTCACTTCTTATCTGCCTGATAGGTAGGCAGTTCAACTATTCTACAGAGTTAGTTTTAATTTAAATCTAAATTTTTGGCCAGACTTTTTGTTTAAAATTAAAAAAAACTTGGGTAGTGTTGATTAGAGTAAATATATATTTATATGTAAATATATTATGTACTAGATAATATATAATATACTAATCTATCAGTGGGGTTTGAAAGTTCCTATATCTATTCACAGTATGTGCCTGAAATTTTAGGAGTATACCAAAAAATCAAACATTTTGA
Source organism: Caria ino melicerta (assembly GCA_018237365.1). Classification (NCBI taxonomy): domain Eukaryota; kingdom Metazoa; phylum Arthropoda; class Insecta; order Lepidoptera; family Riodinidae; genus Caria; species Caria ino. The sequence continues at coordinate 1,091 of DVZN01001141.1, forward strand.
TTAGTATATTGGTGTTTTCAATTTTTACACAGTATTATTGTAGATGTATGGAATCTTTATGGTGTTGTTTCCTTCTCCAAAAATATTAAAACTATAAATTTATTTTTAGTTAGTAATTAAAAATTTATTTATAATTATATATTTATTTATTTCTAATTTTTATCTTTATGGACTATCTATTGAATTTGGATTAACAGTGTTCACCATCACATATTATGTTATTATAATTTTTCAATTTCATCAGCTACATTTAATGCTGTTATGTAATCATCTAAACACACTTAATTTCTGTATTTAAACAGATTTTATCAGTTGATATGGAGATTTTCAACTGAAAGATAATGTTTTTATGAGCACTTAGATTATATTGTACACAATCGCAGACTAGCTCCCATACCTTCCGGCTATGTTAAAATAAGCATTCAGGTTTGGTACTATAATTACACTCCTTTATAACTATTTAGTTATAATTATATTTTCTTATAACCTTTTACGTACTGTAAATAATAGCATAAAAACTTCTAATAACTCCCCTGTGTTAGTCCGGGCTCCTTTGCAGAATAGTCCATCTGCCTTTCTGCCAGGCAGCTTGTAAAAGGCCACCATTGGCTTACTGTCACTAAGTGGTAGAGTTTCGCAGTGGCTCACCTGGTTTGGTGCCACCACCTTACTTATTCCTGCCACCTTAATGTTAGTGCTTGTCTTTGGAGTATTCTGGTGTGGAGGGTAAGGTAGCCGATAAACTTACTTTTGTATGAGGCCTAGCATTCCGGTCTTAGGTTGACATGTACCTCTGGTGTCTATAGGCAACATCATCTGATTGTTGCCTCCCAATATATATATAATCTTCGGCACGTCAATCAAAGGGTTATAGAAACAGTTAGACTCAACCTTAAGTGGGTTAAGATGAACTGACATAAAGTTTGGAGATAGATAGCCAGAAATAGATTGAACAACCTTCCTCTTTCAAGTGCTTCACTTACTAGTCAACTAAATCTGTTTAATAATCTGAAATGTTGTTAGTAATAAATTTGTTGTTAGTAATCAAGGAAATTGTTTGAAAAAAATATTATATTTAACAGCTTTAGGACCATCCGTTTCCTAGTCTAAAATTCTAAGTCTAAATTCTAGAAAAATTCAAAGTCTAAAAATTCTAAAACAAATTTTTTAACTAAATTTAAATGAGCAAAGTCCATCTGGTATATATAATACTGCAAACATACTTACAGTTATACACATTAAACTTACAAGATACTTATATTATTATAGATCGGCACTATTTTTTCTTTTCAACAAAACTTAAGCAATACCAGCTGATCAATATTGTTCAAAATTACAATTAAATAAATAACTCACCATTAAATAATAAATCACTATTAAAATTGTGCTTGGTGATAAAAATTAGGAATGGACCATCTTTATCACATAAGGGTGAATAATAATTTATGACCTATTATTATTCTCAGACCTACTGAATATACACAAAAATTCATAAAAATCAGGCAAATCCTGGAATTTGGTTTAAAAAAAGCTGTGACATGAGTACCTTCACACCTATTATCCCCGAAGGGCTAGGCAGAGGTGTGCTAGTATCTCCACGACTCGTAAGTCCAGTGGATATACTAGAACACCCATGATTAGCCACCGTACTAGGGCCCATGAAGTGATAGGTGGCAAGCCTATCGCCACTTCGGGCACATTCCAATCCCAGGCAATGTCATACTTATTCAGAATTATCTAAAAAACATTTTAAGAAAAGTTGCCCGACCTGGGAATTGAACCCAGGACCTATGCGGCTAGCGATCTTAACAGGCGACAGCCGTACTGCTACACCACAGTGACGTGAGAATTATATATATTAAATTTTTAGTATTGGCAATAAAAATAATCAAAATATACCACATATTTCATAAAAAATAGTTCAAATTATGTTAACATAATGATGTTATTCTAATTAATTATTTATGAATTTCAAAACTGCAAAACAAAATATCTAATTGACTGAAATACAAGTTCATTATTTATCAGCTAAAATTGAATATTCAAGAAACATTTGTGTAAAATTATACTTTTCATAAGACAGACTCAATGTTAAACCAATTTAAATGTGTGAGTGTGTTTTAGGTCATTGCCTACTAGAGGATAAATTGCTTTAAATAATTGACTGATATGAAAACAAGTTAAATCTTTGATTTTTTATATTAATGCAACCTTTTATTACATTTGTAAATTATGTGTCTGATGTCTTTGCAGGACCTCGTTGGGCATCATGGAATCTTGGTATATTCTTATGCATTCGCTGTGCAGGCATCCATCGGAACTTAGGAGTACATATCTCCAAAGTCAAGAGTGTAAACTTAGATTCATGGACTCCAGAACAAGTGGTATGATATAGACATGAAAATCTTTATTCAGTATCAAATTTACATAAAATGCTTTGTTAAAGGAGTCTCCATTGCAGTACATGTGTTAGATGTCTTCCATTAGTTACATAAAATTCTTTGATACTTAGACTCAATTAGGTAATAAAATACATTAAAATTTAAATAATACACTCCAATACAATGATATGTAATTTTTATTAAATTTTAGTTTATTAAATATTCGAATTTGGCCACCTACAGTTAATTGTGGGTAATCAGTCTCAGGTCAGAGTAAGTTTGTCAGCTACCATACCGTCCAAACTGGACCATGTCAATGGCAAACTCTGATGTTCCGATGGCAGGTATTTTCAACCTTCGCCTGGGATATAAAGCCTCTTGGAGTTATTGGCTATTTACCAAGTGATAGTGTTTGAAACTAAAAACAAAATTATTTAAGTATCCTTATTAAGTGTCGATGGATGTTTACTACTCTTTCACACAAAAACTACTGAACAGATTTAGATGAAATTTCACAGTAATATAGTTTATACATCTGAATAACTAATCGGATTTAATTTATATATATTTTGGATAATGTGGACATAATATAATGATAAACATCCAGACAAGTAAGTTAAAAAGAATTCTGACAGTATGACATGTGATTTATATTTTGACCACATGGGCGAAACCGTGGGTAACAGCTAGTTTTACATAAATATTGGTATTGCTGTGATTCCAGATGTATCTTCAGCAAATGGGCAACTCCCGAGCTAGAGCTGTATATGAAGCAAATCTGCCCGATTCCTTCCGCAGGCCCCAGAATGACTCCTCGTTAGAAGCGTTCATACGCGCCAAGTATGAGCAGAAGAAGTACATTGCAAAGGAATGGGTACCTCCAACAATCCCTAAAGTGAACTGGTGAGATAGTTTGTATTTATTTTACAAAAAAAATATTGTAATTCCTGGATATATGTAAGAAAGGGTATGCAGACCTACATTCTAGTAGGCAATCATGGTTAGCCGACGATATTGAATCCACATAAGGTGACAGGTGGCAAGTTATTCGCATCGGGCACAAATCCAATCCCAGACTATTTTATTATTTTAAAAATAAACTCATAGGACAACCGACACCACTCAACCACAGAGATGTACACATTATTTATATTGAAAGGCAAATAAGGTGATGGATGTTAGTTTCCAACCTGAGGAGGAAGTGTTAAACCTCGTGCAAAAGTAAGTTTAAAGAAAGAATTTGATTTTGTGATAATGACATCATGTTTGATACCACTGCCTCTCATCTATTCCTGCTCTCATAACATCCATGCTTGCCGTTGACATGTTTTTCTTTGGAAGATAAGGTAGTCGGTAGAAGTCCTTTTGCATGAGGCGGTACATCCTGACCTCAGTTTAACAACCTACCATTATCAGCTTTGGGGTCCAAAGGTGGTGTGTATTTCTTACCATCAAGAAATCTGTCTGCACATTCATCAGGACAACATCCAGGCCTAAAGATAGTGGTAATACCTTATCATCATCCGTTATTGATTATCTCTTACCATCAGAAGAGCTCTCTGCTTGATTGATATCAAATACTGTAAAAAAAAGTGCGCTTCCCCATTAAATGTATATTTAACTATGACTTTTCAGGGACAAGGAGATTGATGAAGAAATGGAGAAGCAAAGACGGAGGAAAAGAGCAACTACCGGCGGCTTGTCACAATTTCCCGCGCCAGCTGCTGATAAAAAATATAATGTAAGAGTTTATTTTTTTATGGCTTTTGACCACTGCCTGGAGCAATGTGATTTCACCAATTTCTTTTTTTTATTATTATTATCCTTTCCATGGAAAGGCAAAGAATTTCAGTCCATACAGCCTAGTCTACCGTTTTATAAATATTCATCATATCATATTCCTTTTCATGAATATTGTTCAAATCTCCATATTATAATATTCCTTATGTTGTCATGTCCTTGTAAGTCGTCACAGTCAATCTGTCTTGGGGCCAGACTATGAGGTGGCAAGGTTACCTAAGCTTTCCGAGGAAATTTTGGCGGCAACGAGGAAACACATGATACACTGATTCTTTCACAAATTCTTCAATTCTATACATAGTCAACATGTAGGCTACATTCTCCAGCTATCACATACGGGGAAGGAGCTGTGAAACTTTATTTTTGCGTGTAATCGTAGACAAAGTTGTGGGCAGCAGCTAGTACATAATAAAAAAATAATAAATTTAATATGATCTAACGAAAATCAGATTTTCGAAAATCAGGGTGAAAACAATATCTTCCTCACTTTCAATTTATCACACATGCGAAGCCATGACATTTAATTATTTTTTAACAAAATATCGCAATGTTAATGACCACATTTAAATCATCACGCCACCTACTGACCTTGGTCTTAATTTCATTGTTATGATTTTTAAACCTCATTTGCAAACAATTATGATTGAATTTTAAAAACTTCTAAGTATTATATATTTTGGTACATAATTCCACAATCATTCGAGCCTCTACCTAAGAAAAGAGCTTTTCTAAAAGGTCGGCAACGCATTTATGATAACCCTGATGTTGCAATTGTTCGTGGGTTGTAGTAATCACTTACCATCAGGTGACCTACTTACTAGTTTGCTTCCTTCTGCTTGGAGAATCTGATGTAAGATTTAAAGATCTGTAGAACTGAGTGTGACAGTAATAACAAGCCTTTTTATTCTGAATTTCTTAATGAAGTGTGAATGTTGTTCACATTTCTTTTAGTATGTGTTGAAGCTCAGATTGCCTCTTGGCATAGGCTTCCTCTGATAATTACATGGCAGTATCCTGTACATATAAATCCTTTGTCTTGAATAATTGACAGATCAGTGTACAGCCTAAACTCCTGATTGTAGACCTGAAACTTAGATAGTGTGTTCTGTTGCAAGATGTAATAAGAAAAAGTTTTGTGAAATTATATCCCTAGGGTTGGGACAATGTGATTCCTTGGTCTAATCTTTTTCAAGTTTTGCATAAACAATCTTCAATAGAATGCCACTGTTAATGGCAAAAAACAATAAATTTTGAGCTCTGCGATTTTAATATTTTAACATAAAATACTTAATATTTTCAGAAATCTGACGTCATTCCTAGTCTACCAAAACCAAAATCGTCAGTGAGTCCCAAACTAGGGAGAAGTACCCCCACTAATACCGATACAAGTAAAACATCCAACGGTTCAGCAGACCTTCTAGGTTTGGAAACCACAAAACCAGAACCGAAACCCGCTAACGATGATATATTCTCAAGTTTCTTTTCCGCCCAAGATAAACCTATTGAACAAAAAGAAGAACCGAAGTCAGATTTGAAGGCGGAAGAGGAGAACTTCTTCAAACAAACTGCACCAACGGAGAAAGAAAAAGCCAAACTTACAAAGGATAGTATACTTGCCTTATACAGTCAGACACCTAGTAATACTTTAGCCAATCAATTCAATCAACAGATGCAACCCGGTTTCGCCTTTCACACACCGACATATCAATCAACACCAGGTTTCAGTAATATGGGCATGCAAAATGGTATGCAGTTCAATCAATTCCAATCTGGGGGTAACCAGTTTCAACAGTTTGCCCCACAAGTGCCCCAACAGAGTGCCCCGTTCCAACAGTTCAGTCAGCCACAACCGAATTTATCCCAACAATTTAGCGGACTTAGTTTAGGTCAGAATTTCCCTAATGCGTTTCCCCCGAACCCAAATGTAGCAAGTAATACTACTTGGCAGTAGGCTGGTGCAATTTGTGCATTGTAGATATCGTAATTGTCTAAACTAAATGTTTAGACGGAGTTCCCTTTATAGTGCAAGATATTGAATAAGATCAATCTTTATTTCATCTTTAATAATTTTTTATCAAATATAATATACAAGTCAAACAAATATTAGACAGAAATAATTTTACAAAAGTATTCTTGTTTATAAAAAATACCTTCACTCCTATTATCCCCGAAGGGCTAGGCAGAGGTGTGCTAGTATCTCCACGACTCGTAAGTCCAGTAGATATACTACAACACCCACAATTAGCCAAGGTACTCGAGCCCATGATGTGATAGGTGACATTTTGTTTATATTGATATGTAATTTATTTATGTATTTTATTTTAAAATTTTTATAAGAATGATTGCAACACCCGCCTAAATATTAAAACCCGACTATGAAATCAAGTACATATGCTCATCATATTGGGTTTCTTGTGACGACATATGTAGGACAATATTCAGAATATTAAATATCACAGACATTTTTAAACATATGTAAAATAAAATAGAAGAATTCGCGCATGGTTATGATCTGTGCGCGTTATCTGATGTGCCAAGAAGGTACTTCAATTAGCTAAATTACAGATTACATCAATGCTCATGATATTCGGAATGTGTACTTAATTGTTGTATGGTATAGACTGGTTTTAATAATTCCAATGTAAATTGATTTGTGTAAATAAATGTAATATACAAGCCAAGTCCCTTGCCCGGCAGAGAGTATTGAGTGCCAAGTGTCATAATTCCTACATACTTGCCTAGCTTCCTCCACATTCATTACTCTGTACAAACATGTATGTTTCAGACTTGGCAACATCCTCGGATAAAACAAAACAGATTTGGTCATGGTATGTCAACCGAGGTTTTCTTACACCTATCCACATTTGCAATGTATCTGTTTTGTCAATCTTGCACCTTCCATAGTCCCCATATGACCGAACCATTGGCATACTCTCTCATTTTTACACTGACTCTTTCAATCCCACTCTTTGTCTGATCTCACTATTTTCTAATTCTAAATGAAGAAGTAAATTCTTGTGTAATGGCTTCCATTCGGTAGAAGTCAGTTTAATATATCTTAATTCTTATAAGTCATGTTGACATGTCTACACTGGAAAAGTCTGCTGGGAACTCTCTTAAATTTATTTTAAATTATTGCGATCTACTTCTATAGAAAAAGGAAGAGACACAATAGTAAAAAAGTACCTTCATGCCTATTATGCCCGAAGAAGTAGGCAGTGTGCTAGTAAGTCCAGTAGATATACTAGAACACCCACGATTAGCGATGGTACTAGGGACCATGATGTGATAGGTGGCAAGCCACTTCGAGCACTGGATAATGTCTTGCTTACTCAGAATAACCTGAGAAACATTTAAAGAAAAGTTGCTTGATCTGGGAATTGAACCCATGACCTGAGCGGCTAGCGGTCTTAACAGGCTACAGCCGTACCGTTACACCATATAAGCCACATAGTACCATCAAATTAGAAACATAACACAGTGTATTTAAATATTATAGGCGTTTCCTAAAGGCATAAACTAAACATTGTATATAACTTTATAAAGAACACTGGTCATCCCCCTAACATCCTAGGACTACTAATTCGATAATATTTTTCGTTACATGGAATGTTTTTCTAAAGCTTTTTTCCTAGACCCATTTCGATATTCTAATATAACTAAGCAATTAAGAAAAATCAGCATTTTTAAAGTATAAATCCCATTCATAGACACGACCAGGTTAAAATTACCAGCCTTTTATAGTTAATGCACCATATATGTTTTAGGGAAATGTCAATGGTCCAACGATTTAAAAAGGGCAGCTAGTAGTGACTGGATGATGAAAGCGGGAGATTGTGTCCTGTGGCATACTTTGGGGGAGACCTACGTCCAGCAGTGGACTGCAATAGCCTGATGTATGTATGTATGTCAATTGGACCATTGACATACATACATACCACCATTTCCATTTACATTTCCCTAAAATCAATATTGTGAATGCAACATTCAGTTACATTTTTTTATAGCCGAGATTTAGTTTTCAGCTTTATGGTTATATTTTAAACTATATTTGATAAAAATATTCCCAAATAGGAAATGAGGAAAAAAGGTCTATCTTAGTCAATATCTTCGACCATTATATATTATATGGTGTGATATAATTGTTTATATTTGCGTGATTGAATATGATTTTATTTACTTCGGAGGCTCGGAGAGATGGATTTACTTATGTGTACTAGAGTGTAATGAGAGATACGAAGGAAAAACCGTGTGTATACTAATTATATACGCACGTAAGAAGTTATACTTACAGTGACAATACAAAAATAACTAAAAATTAATGAACTTACAAAAACCTCTTACAATGGAGAATGTGACAAGGGATGCAAAATCAATTAAAATCCTACTTACCTTAATTCTTATGTGTATACTTATGCATAAGATTTGTTTCATTCCAAAATACCAAGTAGATATGGTTTTATAAATATTTGAAATTTCTTTACAATTCCAAACCGCGTGACATCACACCGCAACGTATCTAAAGCTCGCGCTGTCTTGCGTCCAAGGCTATAACGTCACAGGAATATGCACGCGTCTGGACTGAGCTATTGAGTGACTGTTGACAAATGACGTCACGCACACAGAACGTCGCGCGCTCACTTTAAAATTCCATATCTCGAAAACTAATTCATGTATCGCAATATTTTTTTCACACATATTTATTGTTTTTAACAGAGCTAATATAACAATTCATGAACATTCTCCATTGCCAGCCAACTTCATACTGTTGCTTTTAGGTATCAATATGTGCGCGCACATGTAAGTGTTTTACACTTCACACATGTAAAACTCTTGTACAAAGTGCACAATAATACGATCAGAACACACTTGGTCCCTTTCTAGGTATTTTGTTCGTATTATTTAACAAAGCGACTTGGTCTCTTAAAGTGAAACAAGTATAACTGTTGTGGCCATTTCATTACATGGACCAAGTGTGAAAGTGAAAGAAGTATAACTCGTGGTCGTTTCATTACGAGGAATATGTAATAATTATATTTTTCAGTATTCTTAAAAGACTTCACAGCACATTATAAGAGTAAAATGTGCAGGAGACTGCATATTTTAAAACGGCTGCGATTGATTTTGCATTTGTATAAATGGATGGCTTTATTGGAGTTTTTAAGTGCAATGTAAAAAGTTGCCACTCGTAGGTGCATACTAGTATGTACCTCTGCCTACCCTTTTGAGGAAATATGGGTGTGGCGATATCTATTTATGTAAAAAGTCAATTTAAAGTGTTTCCAAGATATTGGCGCCGATTTTAATGTACACCAGCTAATTTTAAATTATTGCTATCTACCCTCAATAAAAATGAAAAAGAGATAAATTTAATACTGTCAAATTAGTATGCTTTAACATGTGTATAAATGGTTAGCCTATCTATATTATTTATTATCTTACGAGCAAATCTTGTATATTTATATAAAAACTAGCGACCCACCCCGGCTTCGCACGAAAG
>DVZN01001142.1:0-10770 GCA_018237365.1 Caria ino melicerta
TTAAAATTCAAGTCAAATACTCAAGTATAATACCTTAAGCTGCAACAAAATCAAACTTCTATGTCAACGCAATTAAAAGAAACAGCAATTCAAGCCGCTTTCAAACTTCTATTCCTCATCTACTTCTTTTGAATTTCAAACCAAAATAAGTTACCAGGGGTAAGTTATGAGTATTTTCGTCAATCACTGACACTAAATACGAACTTCGTATCACATTTTTTTGTTGTTGGTAGACATGGTATGAATTTCAAAAATACGTGTTGTAGTGTTAGTATTGACGTGTATTTTATTTATCGGTGATTTCGAAATCATCACTGAATGTTCAAGAATAACACTCCAGTACTTTTGCAAAATCAATCTAGGTAAAAATATACTGACATAAATCTTTTTTGCAATAATATCTTAATTTGCAATGTAAAGCATTTTTTTTCGCTAAGGCAGGGAAACAGAAAGTCTTTCGTTGTAATGAAAGATATCCTTTAATACACCATAGTAATTAATTCTCAATTTCGTAATTGATATTGAGCTTGGGAGTCACCTCGGCTTGCGGATAAAACGCTCACAATAAAATATTATTTCCTTTTCTTTGGCATGCTCATTTTTGTTGAAATCCCTGCTATTGTGTACAATTTCTATAGAAATATAATTTATTTGTCCAAAAACCAATTAATCATAACTTTTGCTTTTGATTTTTACGATCAACTAGGTACAAAAACAACTTTTGACGGCGTATTTTACGGCTCTGAAAACAGATATTGTTACAGAACACATTATCTAGACCAGTATCATCACAATCTTACCGAGAAGCTTTTACAAAAATACACTTATAAGCTTCTTTATTATAACAAACAGATGATTATATATTTTTTCAGTTACCAAGAGAATGAAATAGGAATTATGTTCACTGAAACGAAAAAATAATTTTCTTAAGCGGGTAAAAATGACTCATGTATTAATGCACATAAATTAAAATATACAAAAGAAAAAACAATCTCATTCTTTTTTTAATTAAAATAGATTACTTTGAAAAATATCTGAAAAGCATGAAAAATTAACCCATAAAGCTTGTACGTTAAACAGACAAAAAAGACTCATTCTGTTAAGGCGGTACAAAGATGCCGAGATTCAAAGTCAAAGTCAAAACTCATTTAATTAACTGGACTTAAAAACAGTACTTATGACGCGCCAACAATTTTTTAAGCTACCATCGGATCGGAAACGCGGCCACACACTCAGAAGTTCCGGCGAATGAAACGTGGCGGGTTTTTCTTCTTTGTTACATTGTCTTTTTTAATCTAAAATAATACAAATAATTACTTGTAAATTAGTTTACAAAATTATAGAGAGTGAAAGATCCTCGAGCTTGATGACAGTAATGAAAGTATATATAGTTCCAAAACTAGTATATTTGAGAAAAATCCAGAGTAAATAGTTATGACAATAACGGGTCAAAACACGTTTAAAACTTACTCGTTTTTATATCTCGACGTTTCGATCCTGTTACAAGGACCGCGTAAAAATCACTGGAAATCACGTAGGTATTGATTTACCATATTAGCATTGTTGATGTGCTGTTGTATACTAATATCCAATAACGATTTTCCTCAAGTTAATTTTATTATAAATCCTAGTCATCATTACAATTACATTAATTTTTAAGTACCTACCTATGTGGGGTATTATAATACAATAACCGACTTTATGTGTTTTTGTGATAATATAGGGTTCGATGCTTTGATTTGCAAAATTACACAATGCTAGCGACGCAAATATTTAAGTTTGTGACACATATTGTAACAAAATGTTGTGTTTGCTTTGTTGCAATGTAGCTCCCTGACGAATGTCACATTCGCACTTGAATAACAAGGAAAATGACTAAAAAAATCATTAATCATAATCCATTCTTGGAATTATTTTAATTTCCCCGTGATCACTCAACATACCCTCAATAGTGTAGATTTTACATTGACAGTAATATTATCGGTACATGTACATACGTAGATTTAACACAACAAATTCCCTTCACATGTCGTCATGTTATTACTTTTTCATTAAATAGTTCGGAGATGTGAGTCTATTGGTCCATTAACTATTTTATTCCAGTCACGATTGAATCTGATCGTGAGATGCGAAGAAGATAGGAACCCGCCTCTACTTTCAATCAGAACTAACATTCCTAGATTGTACATAATGCATTGCACAATATACTGCACGGTGCCCGGTCGTCGTGCATTCGTGATGCAACGTTTTATATCTTTACGGCGGTGTGTTGCTAGTCACGATATCCGATAGTTAGATGGTCCGATGGTTTGTGTGAACTTCCTGTGGTTAAACAATTACGGAAATTTGTTTTCTTGAGAGAATTCACATGTGCACATATCCCGACTTTAGTTCTTTGCTGTTCTGTGGACGTGATATTTGTTCTTTTAATTTATAATTCCAAAGATTCTCCGCGAGTTCTGTATCATTTTAACTGATTCATGGAAATTGGTTAACCATTTTAGTCTTAACCTGGTCAATAAAGTTATTTAAATTTTTCTTGCTGCAAGTATTCTGAATTTAGTTTTAAAGGTGTATTGTTTTTTTAAATTATATTGGAAGGCAAACAAGCAGACGGGTTTCCTGATCGTAATAAATTTACGCCACCTATAGACACCAATTATTTATATTTGTTTTATTAATTATTTAATATAGACACCAATTATTTATATATATTTTATATTTGGCCTCGTGCAAAAGTAAGTTTACCGGCAACCTTACCCTTCAAAATGGAACACACCAATGACAAGCACTGATGTTATATGCATGCAGGAATATATAAGGCGACTTCAAACCTGGTGACACGGCGTTACTCTACCACCTAGTCTAGATTACGGTTTTAGAGACAATAAGCCTTTGCTCCCCTTTTACTACTTGGCAAGGAGGCAGATGGTCTATTTTGCAAAGGAGCCCGGAACGCAGGGGTATAAGTAATCGGCTACATTGATATTGCCTAAAACATAAATGGTTTAAAATGATGGTTTAATATATATATATATATATATAAGAAGAACACTAATACAAATAATACCCGCTTAACAGAATCACTTGCTAGTTAAATTTTAGGTTAATGCCATAATATATATTTTGCGTCGAGCGGTTATGAATACATTTAAAAATTAATGTATAAATTACTCTTCCATTACGCTTTCCAGTAAGTATATTTTAATCTCATCTTGTGTTGTTATCAATTTGCGTCAATTGTTACTCTTTGAATTAGAATTAGGAGTTAGTATTGATGCAAATTGGAAACAAAATCGATTCGATTTAGAACTCGAAGCCGTCGGGTTACTCCCGACGGCTTCCTGGTTTATGAAAGCTTACCACGGTTTAAAAAATGCCTATTTAACTAGTTTATGTGGCAGTGTAGTCTTCGGCCTACGCCTTCTAGAGTCGACGCGCTTCGGCGCTCATAACGAGATATCTTGACTCGTATACGTGTTACATGTTTAATAATACATTCCAAGGTAATGTATGTATCGCTAAAATGAGAAAAAAAAATGTTTTTGTTTAGAAAAAAACTTTAATCGCGTAATAAGAAGGAACATAAAATAAGTAATCTTACTGGCAAGTTTCGTTACGCTGGCTGCACGTTATTTGAAAGTTAATTAACCGCGACTGTGTTCTCGAAACATATTTAAATATCCTGTTAGTGAGTAATTATATTATTTAGATGGATTTCACCAGGGTAATATTCTTTTTATTACCTGATATAGATACGTAAGCTCCGTGATTAAAGAGCACAAAAACTTAATAAGCCTAGTTAGTTACAGTAATAAAATATAATTTATAATATATTAATATCACTTGACGAAATTATACGACTTGATTACCTAAAAGTAAGCAATTTACTTACATGTGTTATGAGTTCGTTAACTACACATGTATACATACAGTTTATTGCTGTCCACTACTGTTGTCACCATATTGGACAAGCAAGTTTGTTACTGCAGTATGTGTTTGTTACGAACTGTCTTCGGACTTTGGAAGGTGCCGCTGCCCACCTCCCGGACGGCCACAAAATTGCTTTACACGATACCAACAGGCAGACTTTGTTTGCTTTTTACGATACCCACGGGCAGACAGACTTTGGTTGGTGCAATTCTATCGACACAAAAATACATTTTATTAACTACAAATGACTACGTTCACACAAATAGCAGTTGAGGATCGAATCTGTATTTCTTCATTTAATGTCGTCGTTAGACCACTCTAACAACAAGGCAATCTATAACTACTTTCGATTTAAAATTAATTAATTTGGCACAACATTTTTGCATCAAATTTATTTTTGGCAATGTTGCAAGGTGCACTGCATAACCCACAGAACATGCTTTAAGAATATTTCAATAACGTGACCATTTGTGGGAAGTTGTTCGTGTAATATTGCAATAGTGCGTACATTCGTCGAGGTCCGCATTATGAATAATTCAACGGCAATCAGGATTTACTGCCGTGGTGGTTGCACTGTGAAGCTTGATCAAAATGCTTGCCAAGACTTGTAGTTTTTGCCTTGTATGTAATGAAAAGCTCTCGTCGGTTCCGTCTCTATGCCTGTCTTGTCAATCAGTTACTGTCAAGTGATTCACGTTTTTGCCGTTTCCCCTTACTAGTTTAGTTATGCAATCTATTGTTCCCGGTCCCTGATGACTGTTGCATTGTGTACTTTTGTTCGTTGCCATCAATTTTTAACTATTCCTTTGTAAAGATATTTATATTTTCTCTTTATTTATTTTTTTTGTATTCTTATATTGCGTTGCTTTTATTTAATCTCTCTTGTCATCATCGTTTCATTTTAATCTACTTAATATAGCAAAGACAATAGATTTGATTTGTTTTTTTTTTATTGATTGTATTTGATAAAACAAAAACTTAAATTTTGTGTAGTGGATAGATTCTTTAACTTGACTCGTTTGTAATAGATAAATTCAAGCTGTTCAGGCCGTATAAGGAAACATAAAAATCTAGATAAATATATATTTTCGATAGACATAGCCTTTTCTAAAACATAAAAAAATATTATTACGCCCATATATCCTCGAAGGGCAGGCAGAGATATTTACTAGTATGTAGCCACGATATTAGGTGCTTTGATGTGGTGGGTGGCAAATCCGTCGCCACTTAGTCCCAAAACCAAACCCAGGCAACGTTATATTTTTCAGAAAAACTGAAAAAACTCATACTTAGAACAAGTTGCCCGACCCGGGAATCTAACCCGGGACGTCCCGGGTCAAGGTCTGGACACCAACACCACTCGACCACAGACGCGATTTCGAAAACAGTTGAAAATATTGTGTAAATTACCAGGACACTGTGATTAAATGTCCAAAATAAGTAGAATTTAATGTACGTTTGTTGTGTGTTGTTTTTAGCGCAAATCATAAAAGGAAAACTCTATCTTTTGTTTATGTGGTATGGTTGTGGTTTCACAAAACCTTTAGCTAATAATTATGGTGTTGTATGAGTAATGCTATTTATCCCACCCACTAACGCAGGTCAACCATAATGGAATGACTAGCTCTAAGACATGAATCGTTGACGAAACATTTTTAAATGACATCAGTCATTATATGACACTATACTTCGACAATTTTATCACAGTTACAGTCTTGGATACTCTATGTACCTTTTGTTGCTTTAATGTTCCAAAAATCTCCTCATTATTTCACACATAGCAACAAAAGAATGAACCTGATTGGTCCAGCCGTTCTCAAGTTAAGGCGAAACAAAAAGTAGTAATTCACCTTTTTGTAGGTACATAATATCTTGATTGTAAATGTACAGATTATAAATTTTTGCAAGTCGCAATGAATAAATTCAAACATAATCTTCGATCATGACATTTAGTCATGTCTCAAGATTTGAACATTAAAACAAGAGGAACCCGAATGTACTTGTTTTCTGTTTATTTGTTATGAATAAATTATTTATGTATGCGATTATGTAAATGTGCGGCGTAGCTAACAGCTCCTCATTTAAATTCCATTGTAACTCGCTCGACACGCAGTCTTGTTCTTTTGTGTAGGTTTCGCGACAATTTTGATATTACCAGTGGAATTTTTAATTTATACAATTATGATAATGTTATTTCATTTTTAATGTTAGGTTTCTTTGCAATTATAATACATTTTTTGCGATAGTAAATTAAATATTCATTGTATCTACTTAAGTCTCTTAGGCACTTATTCAACAATCTAATATCTTATGTAGGTCACGTAACAACATACATAATCATACGTATGCTTTAAAAGTAATATTTAATGAGTTTTATTGCAATAAGTATGCATAAATTATGTATATGAGTTTATTTAATGTTACAACACTTTAGAAATTTAAAAATCTAATTCAAATATATGTATTTAGATATGGACTTCAATTTTAGACACTTTTTATCAATCGAAAACAAAAACTGAAGAAGTTCTTAATTACACGTCGAATTTTTTTTGTCTACGGCTCTAAATTACTTAGCTATTTTTACAATAGTTTAAGAACTTAGTTATTAAAGTTAAATAAGATAGATTTGTAATTTATTTGCGTTTTAGTTGTATACAACGCTAACTGTAGAATTATAATGTAATTAACAAAATATAGATTGTAATGGATGAATGTAATGAATGATTTGGGTTAACTAGTTAGTGGTTTTTTAATAAATTTTAAGGATGCCTCGTATGTTGAGTCGTTACTGGAATTTTAATGACGCCTTTCGGTGTGATTCTGGTTTGGTCCTTGAAAAGTACAGTAATTTTTATGATGAAACATTATTCTGTATGTCTTTGTTTAAATTAATTTATATAGGTGTTTGATATTGTGTTTCTACATAACTATTACTATAATTGTTTCGTAAAAGTGGCAATATTATAGTCAAATTAATTTTTTTCATAGATTTTTAGATTAATCTTACGATATTTCTAACAAATATAGGCATGATCGTAATTATGTTCGTACTAGTGTTAAATTTTAATCATATTTAAATTCTCTAATTATAAAATATTTCTAAAGTAAGATATCATCATAATTTAATTTTAGACGTCACATAAACGTCTACTGGGGCGTCCGTACTTCTGTCACATAGCCCTCGTTCTGGTGTCACGCCAAATGTCTGTTTTCTGGCGATGTACTTTGGCTGAAGTCCAGTCATTCACATGTGACACGCGGAGTTAGCATTATACCAACACTTCACCTTAATCTAAATCCTGCGGTAATTTTCCTGTTCCGGTATCAGTGGGCTTAATTCGTTTATTGTCGTGTTAAATATTTTACCTTTTGTAAAACGATTCCTTAATGCAATTAGATTTTATTAAAATATTTAAAGCTTTATACATCCTGTACCGAAACATGGGTGTAGAGTTTGAGTGGGAATGATGGGGTTGTTGGTATGTCTTAGGACAAAACCCCGTTTAAA
Organism: Caria ino melicerta; assembly: GCA_018237365.1. NCBI lineage: Eukaryota > Metazoa > Arthropoda > Insecta > Lepidoptera > Riodinidae > Caria > Caria ino. The sequence continues at coordinate 7,442 of DVZN01001142.1, forward strand.
ATATAAGATTAAAAAAATCTGTACTAACTATTAGACGAAGAATTTTGGCGAATTATTATTGGTTTTGCGATAATAATATTACAATACTATATTACCTATTATAATCTTTGAATATACATTACATAATGTATTGCAAGCTTGCCTCGTCACAAAATGGATTAATTCGAATTTACTAAAACGAATTAAATTAACATTGTATTTATTAAGAGTTAACCATCAATTTATTGCTGTAATAAGGCTGTGTAAATTGAGGTGTACACCACATTTATTAATTTATCAGTATTTCAAAGAAGTAGAGATATTAAGGAATCAACACTTTCAATAGCCCATCTAAATATCATCGTAGGAATCTTGATATGGTGTGTTGAATTTTTTGCTGCGTGGGTTTAGTGTGAATGAGCCGATATTGGCTGTCTTCCAAACGTGTTCAGACCGACATGCTGCAATGCTGACGTCAGCCATGTGATTTTATATACTGCCAAGGCGCCATAATTTTATTACTCATTAATGACATGTGTCGTAGAAAACGACAGTGATTTGTTTTTCCACTCGTTACCACTAGGAAATTATATAAAATTACGTTGTTATATGTGTACTTTCAAATTTCTTTGGCATTGGCACAAAGCGATTTTTTATTAGTTTATCTTCATATATGAATTACTTAGTTGATCAAAAATATTTAATAAAAGTGCTGATAATATTGATAAATGTGTTCAGGGTTATTCAAGGTTATCTTATTCTTAAGTTATTAAACAAGCAGAAGAATCCCTTCAACGTAGAAGGCGATGATTTCTTACTAACAGAGAGAATATTAGAATATCCTATCTCAAAGTTTAATTGCCATTGTGTTTTATTGGCTACCTTTGTCTCTAGACCAAAATGGCAAGCACTGTTGTGATAGCAGGTGTAGCTAATATTAATAATACCATTCAGTCGTCGTTCCAAAATTGTACCACCTCCAGGCAGGTACTGTAATGTACGAGCAGGTGGATTCTTTATAGCAGCCCGGACTAGCATATGCAAAAATGTTAATTTTAAAGGAAACGTAGGGTGAGCTGTTTAATGATACACTATTTGCTAATAGAAGCCTTTCCATTGTTTCAGGGCCCACTGAAAGTGTCAGTGCGAGTGGTAATGTGGTTGAGATCAGTGAAGAAAACGACAAGTGCGTAAAGGAGGAAGTGAAGGGCGAAGTGTGCGCAAACAGTGGTGGTGAAGTGAAGAGTGAAGTGATTGTGGGCGCGGATGGTGTTGCCAGCGCCGTGGCCTCCGAGGAGGACGACTGTGTGATAGTGTGCGCGCGTGATGCGGACGATCGTTCCGACTCGGGCGTGAGCGGGGTTCGGTCGGGGGGTTCGGCGAACTCGGTGGAGGAGTGGCGCGGGATGGCTCACGGCTACGGGGGCCCGCCGCCGCCGCTGCTGCACCTGCCGCCGCCGGCACCGCCGCTCTACGCCAGCGAGCTGCTGTGGAAGCAGCGGCACCAGCCGCCGATGCACGCCTTCGACATCACGCACGATTACATCGCGGCTGCCGCTTCCTATGACAGAGGGAGACATGAAAGACTGCTACGGTAAGTTTATTTTTCTAAAGCACCACCCCACCACCATATTCTACATAGGAGTCTGGGCTCCTATGTAGAATAAAACTACAGTCCTACTTCTTACTAGGTGGTAGAGTTTCGCAGCAGCTCGCTCGGATTGATAGTTACGCCTTGCCTGTTTTTGCCTCTACCACGGTGGTTGCCGTTGACGTATTGCGATTTGGAGGGTAACATAGCCGGTAAGCTTACTTTTGCACGAGGCTTAACATTCTGGCCCCATGTTGGCAACGCACCATTACCATCTTTAGTGTCTTAATTTTTTCTTCTTACTATCGGGGAATCCGTCTGCTTGTTTGCCATCTTGTATTATATTAAGCAAGGGTATATGCTCAGAGCTGGTAAAGTTTACAAATAAAAAATACTGATAAGAAAAACTTCATTGTACGAGTTGTATTAACGTAAGCAGACTTTTTGATAGTCTGGAAACATATGTCTTGGTAGAGGTTACGTTAGAGAAACTTAATTATCTTTAAAATTATTAAATTTATACTTAGTTATATCAAATTAGTATGTCAGTAGTTTAGGTAGTGTGCTCGGATGGTTTAATCATTTGGGAAGAATGGAAGATGATAAAACAGATATACAATGCGAATTTTAATGGCTACAGGTACACACAATACAATGAGAGCCCTTGATTGACATTCCACGATTTAATTGCTATTATGGCAGAGTGGTGTCAAGATTCTCCAAAACCGGCATGTTTGTATAAAAAGAACAATGAATGTGGAGGAAGCTAGGCAAGCATGTAGGGATCGTGAGGCGTAGGTAGCCTTACGCCTTAATCCTGTGTCGAGTGCCAAGTGCAAGGGATTAAGGGTGAAGATACTAGCTGTTGCCCGCGGCTTCGCCCGCATTTTTATTTTTTACAAACTCTTCTCGACGTCATTTGACTTGACTTCACTCCACTCCACCCCTCCCAACCTCACTCAATTCCCACCACTCTCCATTCCATAGCATACTACTAACCCATTTCATCCCTCCCCGGCCTGTCCACTCGTCCCCACCACACCCCCCTCAACCCCATCCATCTCTCCTCATCCAATTACAAACAAAAAGAGAATAAATGAAATTGGTTTACACGTTAATGAATTATGGCCAATTTTACATTTTCTCTTTATGCCCTCTCCCACGGGAACCCCTTATGTAAACGGGATAAAAAGTATCCTATAACCTTCCTCGGATCATAAATTATGCGCCATCCAAATTTCGTTACGATCGGTCCAGTAGATTCAGCGTGAATCGCGGCCGGGGGTACAGACAGACAGAAAGAAAGACAGACAAAAAATCTCAAAATATGTTCTGCTGCTCATTTTTAGTAGTCTGGACTGATTTTTTTTAATATTTTCAATGTACAGAATTCACTCTTCTACACTTTTAAAATATGAGATATTATATGTTTTATTATATAAGTTCGTGTAGTGTATACTCAAATATTTCATACAATATATTTTTGCTTGCCATACATACATATCTTCACGCCAAGTCCCTTACGGGGTAAGCAGAGAGTATCAAGTGCCAAGTGTCACGACTTTATTGTATTCACTTTATTGCTTGCCATAATTTAGTATAAATACATTTTTGGTTTTTGATGTATAACCATATAATGACAACATATTTAAAATGTCAGCAGTACAAGTCGTGATTACACATACATTTATTCATTTGACCTGTAAATGCCTGCAGCGTATATCTGCCCACATAAAGTGATCAAAGCCGTAGCAACATT
>DVZN01001143.1:0-10766 GCA_018237365.1 Caria ino melicerta
GTTGTGCGGTGAATCACCGTGTGACGTCACCGCGATAAATTCGGGTGTCGCATTCTCGACGCGCCGGATGGTTATATAAAAGAAAGTGGCGCGGCCGCGAAGCGACCTTGCATGGTGAAAGGCGTGGCGCAAGTGGCACAGCCGGAACTGCCTCTTCCCACGAGCCGCGGACTGATCCCGCGCCTCTCGCCGGCCATGCCGTTATCACTTTGTATAACCGGTTCGGAAACGCAAAAAATGCATTATTGGATCAGTGCCAAAACTATCTGAGATATAAAACACGGAATGCCGCATTTATGTTATGACACCGGCTGGTATGTTTAATAGCTACATTTTTATCCCAAAAATTTTAAAGATTGAGCTAATTTTGAAATTCCGCAGAGTTGTTAGGATTCATTCAAATCCACAACTCATCAAAAGAATTCTTTATAATCCGTCCCTCATTCATGTTTTATCAGATACTCTTACTGCATGGTGAGATGATCAGAGTCAAAGATGTTTCAACTTTATGAGATTTTTTAATTACATAAAATTTATTAAAAAATAGTCACGCCCATTTATCCTCCCAACGGTAGGCAAAAGCACATACTAGTATGCAGCCTCGATTAGTCGACGATATTAGTTCCTATGATGTGACGGGTGACAAGTCCATCACCGATCAGGAACAAACCCAATTTCAGGCAACGTTGTTTTTCAGAAAAAGTGAAAAAGTCAAAGGTTGCCCAACCCGGGAAAAAAGTCAAAGTCAGACACCGACACCACTCGACCACAGATTACTAATAAAATAAACAGATAATAAATAAAATAATAAACACAGATTATTAATCCTTTCTCCAATATCCCGGGCAACCGAAACGTCAGACACAGCACACGATTGACAAAATAAAAGCTCTACGTACGTAGGTAAATTTTGCCAATTGCGTGCCGAATAGGTGTATCTAAACAGTGTATTTCTCAGAGGATAAGTGCTCTAAAGTACAAGAGATTCGAAATATTCGAACGCGATATATGCGATATATGCGAACGCCTATGTTCATCACACAAACGCCCGCCCCCATCGGGAATCGAACCCGAGCCTCGCTACTTGTCGACGTCATAACGCAACTACATTACGTATGCATTTTTATATCTACGGTGTATTTATAGCATATTTTTCTTTGTGTATGTATTTGTTATTAGTATGTACGTGTGTATAGTATATATTATGTATGTATTTACAGTTTAATGTATGTATGTAATTATGTATAAATTTTTTTAAATATCTACTTATATGTATATATATCTATTTAATTAAATGTTCTCTTATTGATTTTGTACCAAATTTAAGTTACCTACTGTCTTGACACCAGTACCCTACAGGTATTTGTAATTATTATATATTTTTGGACTGCAAGTGTTATCTAGCAGATATCGTTAATTAGCTATAAGATCAATAGTATTGTTAATATACTATAAATTAATAATATAAATTGTGTTTAAAGTTAAAACTATGTAGTTATATTTTGAGTTAAGGTATTTTTGTTGATGCACAATAAAATGTTCATTCATTCATTCGTTCGTATTTCTAGGTCTGAGTGTTACTTAATTTAATTTGTTTTAGTATTCATTTAAGTATTTCTATGTATAATATCGTTGATAACACCAATATCATAAGCAAATAATTTACTTAGGTAGGTACTTTGGGGTTACATATACTTTTTCTTCGTCCTAGCCTTCTATATCAGATGAGTTTGGGGTCGGCTACCTAATCTAGGGAATTTTGACAAGACGCCAGTTTCTACACAGAGCGACTGCCATCTGATCTCTGAAACCTAGAAGGGAAACCAGGCACAATCCTAGATTAAGTCGAATTCGAATACACGAATGCGGGTTTCCTCACGTTTTCCTTTACCGTCAGAACACTCCGAAAATTTACCTAAGTTAGTAAAACTCATTAGTCCAGGGCGGGTTTTGAATCTGGACTACACGAATGAAAGTCCAAAACTCTAACCACTAGGCCACCGAGGCTCCTATTAATAAACATATACACAAAAAGTAATTATTTTTATTTGCTCAATACATTTATATACAACAAAAGTAACAAAAGGAAGTTTTACTTTCATAATAACTTAGGTAGGTACCTACTTATTTACTTAAAAGTTGTATTTATGAACTAACCTGTAAGTATTAATATATTTTCACAAAAACTGTTATTTGACTTACCTACTTTAAGGATTATCTTCCTTTAAAACAGTGAGTCTTACACAATTTAAATCTTTTTCTAATACAAAACAAACATTTATCGAACGTATTTACTGCTCGCTACGTCACACACCCAACAGTAACGACGGCTTGCGCGCAACTGGCGCGAGTTTTTTAAGTTATAACTTGATTGTTGATTGAATTCAACTTTGAATTGGACTACTTTGTAGCTCTGAATTAAAATGACTCATGAATATTAAAATATGTAGGTACAGTGTAGGCAATCCATCAATTAATTTTAATCCTAGGCGGCGGGGTTTATATTATGTATTTTAATTTATTTTTTGTTTCCTGACTCCTTTTGCTTGCTGTATATTATAAAAGTAAATTATTAAAAGTTAGATTTTTGTCTATGGTGTCGACTTTGTCAGTTTTTTACAATTTTACTAAGATCAAATACTTATTAAATAATTAAATAAATTAAAAAAAAAACTATGATAAATAATTATATCATAGTTTTTTTATTATTTGCGTTTTGCGATTTTATTTTATTTCCCATCCGACGTTCCACAAAGAAAGCCTCTTTTCTTTTTTTTAATACGGCTGTATTTTTATATTTTTTATACCTACGGAAAATATATTTGGACCAATTTTGATTTTTTTCGCTAAAAACACTCAGACGATCAAACGTGCAGACAGATTTCCTGATAGTAATGGTTTCATGCCGCCTATATACACCAAAGGTATTTAGGGGGTGGCATGCCGCCTATATACACCAAAGGTGGTAATAATGCGTTGCCAACCCGTGGCCGGGATGTTAGGCCTCATGAAAAAGTAAGTTAATCGGCTTCGAGCATTTTAATCAATCAATCATTTATTGCAATCATTTACTTAATTATCTAAGTTTATCGGCTACGTAACCCTACAAACTGGAATACGTTAAGAGCAAGCAGTGATGTAAGGGTAGGAGAAATAGGTAAAACAGTGGTATCAATCCAGGTAAGTCATTACAAAGCTCGGTGTTAATGACAGTACGTCAGCTTATGCTCGTTTTTTACGAGCATCCTGGCACTTAAATCATTAAGTAGGTAGGCAAGAAGGAAATAGCAGGAAGTAGCAGGAAAGGATTAGTCTATTCTGCACGGGAGCCCGAACCAACACGAGGAAAACGACCTAGGTAGTCAGCATAGTGACGAAACTACCAAGTAAACATCCTATTAGTATTAACTATTAACTATATTCTGTAAAACTAATTTTTACTTTTAGGTAGGTAAATCAAATACAAAAAAAGTTACTTCATGTATGACATGTATCGTAATGAGGATAGTTTCGATATTTGTTTATTTTGTTAATTGAACCTAATAGATAATCTTAGAAACCAATGAAGTGATTTCAGATCTTTTATAGGATTATTCAGTTATTTAGTAAGCTGTTTTTTCAAATACGGTTTAGTATAATAATGAAATATAAAGGGGGATTAAGCCTCTGGCTGTTCTATACTTTTTTTGTCGGTCAAGCAGTCTGTCCTGCTATCCGTTCGTTCCAGCTAATCACTAAAATGGCAATACTGGTTTAGACAGCACTTTCAATGGCAAATAGCTGAAGTTACAGAGAATAGTTTGAGTTAATCTTATTTGATATTGCAATTATTCTATTTTTAATTAATTTTTATTAAGTGTACTCTTCTGATGGATAGAAGTTAAATTTACATACCATTATTTGGTAAAATAGGAGGAAATGTCTTTCATAAAAGGAATTTAATAAAAGGTTCCATAATAAACAAAATTCACGAAATCTAGCTAGTCAATAAAGTTATTAGTAAATGATGATCAATGATGGAATAAGCCCTGATATAAATAAATCAGTAGATACCTACGAATTGGTTTGTGCCGTACAATTCATTTAAATATCAATTGAATGGCAGGATAAAAGGCGCCAAAGTTGATCGTAAGGCCAAGGGTATCATTCCATAGCAGCTGTATGACCCATTGTAAAATAAATAATAAAATAAAGACCTCATTGTACACCATTTTAAACTTTATGTTGTACGGTATAGAGGTGGCAATTATTAAATCGTCTTGACTAGTGGTATATTATTAATCGGAAGTTATATTTGCATTGGGGTTCGATAGATTAATATCCTAGAAGAACAAGCAGAAAGAAAAAAAAAATGATTTAATCTGTGTAAATATAATTGTTTTGTCAATCCTACATCTTCGATTTTTCCACATAACCGAACCATCAACACTTTCTTTCAGTCCTACTTTTTCTTTAATTTCACTACTCCGTGTTGGTCCGGGCCGGGCAGGTCGTAAAAGGTGAATAATGACTTAGGTACTGTCTCTAGCACCGCGACCTTGACTAGGTGGTAGAGTTTCGCAACAGCTCGTCCAGTTTGGTACCATCACCTTACCTATTCCTGCCGCCATAACATCAGTGCTTGCCGTTGACGTGTTCCGGTTTGGAGGGTAAGGTAACCGGTAAATTTACTTTTGTACAAGACCTTACATCCCAGCCTCAGGTTGGTAGCTTATCATTACCACCTTTGGTGTCTATAGTTGGCGTGATTTTCTTACCATTAGGAAATCCGTCTGCTTGTTTGCTTTCCGATATTATAAAAACTATTACGAAAGCGGTTCGCAAGCGTTACTATTCAAACTTTTCGGAGCGCTCGCACTTTCATACCCAACTCTCGATATATACAATATACACACAAACACAACTAAAAATAATTCAATAATAATAAAATAGCGACTTTTGGTTTAAAAAAAGAGTGATAGTGATTTATTTATGAAATAAATGGCAGCACTGGATACATATGGTTTTGGCGGGATCGTGAAAATATGGGCGCAGTTTTTCCACAATTACTGTATTTCGTGTAAATTTTATTCAATATTATACATGCTGTATTTATGTATAATACTGAATTAAATTATACAAAATATCACTAAAATTTACCAATACTCGGTATTAACACTAAAATCAATAATTGTGAATAATACGAATACGATCCTTAAATCAATTACGAATATACGATCCCGCGAAAACTCAACAAAAAAATCTTAATATCTATCGATTAATTATTGTCAGGAGATATAACATTGATATTTTGATACATCGATATTTCTTCCCTATCATGGGCACGTCACTGGTCAGCCGTCAGTGGCAGGGTTGCCAGATATGGCAACAAAGCGCAAATTAGTTTTTTAAGTCTTATTATTAAAAAAAAATGTAAACTGATATTCTGTACATATTATTATAGAACAAACTACCCAAAAGTTGTCTGTCTGTATGTAATCGATTTACTCAAAACGAACTGAACGGATTTCTTTCGGAAGGTTTAGGTAAAAAGTAAGTACATTACGGTTTAATGTAAATTGACTGAAATATCACGATTACTGTGGGAGAAGTCACGCGATTGTTAAAAAGTTTGCACGTTGGGAGCGTTATTCGCATGATCCGCGTAAACAAATAGAGATAGACTAAACTGATGTAATAGAGAAAGGTAGATCTAAAAAAGTTCACTTTAGCATATTTTTAACTCTTATGGTTAACTCACAATAACTACTACAAAATTTCAATTAAAAATATTAAGTTCTTTTCGAGTCTATTTTCTTCTGTTCAATATTACTCCTCATCTAAATAAATAAGTTTATTAGCTTTGTCATCAAATATAGCACAAAACTGCCCTTTTAAACTATATGAATCAAACAAATACTTTGGCAAAAATAATAAACTTAAAATAATGCCCCATCAAAATATATATCCGCGAACCAGCGTTCTCCACGATATGTCGAGCCGATACTCGGTCCACGTCCCTTCCCCTTTGTCCTATCTACTCATACTGTTATGCCAGTCGTTGAAGCGCGCCCATTTTAAAATATGGCGAACGGAGGTACCAAAAATCATACAGTGTAGAGGTCTAACGGGTAAACGATTTGGTAGGCGGTAACGAAGGGCAAAACAGTAAAAAATGCATGAAGTTTTTTTTGACCCACGCGGACGAAGTTGGGGATAACAGAAAATTATAAAAAAATGCTGGTCTAAAAAAACTGAATAATTTTAGAAATATGAAATGCAATGCTTGTTAGATTTTAACAATATACTTTTCAAATTAAATACAAAATTAAAATTGTCTATATGTTTGTTGGTTTGATTTATTAACTTTAAGGGGTATTTTTAAATTTTAGGTTTTTGGATATTAGTTTTAAAATTTTAAAAATTTTAATCAAATGATATCAGATATGAAATAATAAGATATTTAAATGTTTGTTTTGAAAATATGTAAAATTCGTAATTATAACATATTTTTATAATGAAAAAAAAAATTAAAACGTGGTCAATTATTTTATTTATTATTGGCCGTCAAAAGATGACCTATTATTTTGTTATTATTAATTTAACATAAACAGTACGCTTTTTGCGGTTATACATGGTTTTACTATAGATGGGGCGCTTTGAGGGTTTTTTTTTCTGGCAAGACAGTGTACGTCATACGTGATACGATAGGTACGTCATGATCTGATTTGTCATTTTTTAAATCCAATTGTTTTGAAAATTATAAAATATAGGTAAACAGAATACTAATGTAAAATTCCATAAAAACAGAAATGTCCGGGGCATGTGCAGAAATTATAGACGACATAGAGGACCTTATATCTTCTCAAGATATTACACCAAAAGAAAGATATTCTAGTAGGAAAAATGTCAGTGTTAGATCAAAAAAGCGTGTAACTAAAAATGAGGAACTAGCGGAAAAAATAATTTTAGAAAGTGTAGTGCCAGGTAAATAGCTTACTTTAATAAATTGTAAAAGTTTTACTTAGTTTGTTCTGTACTTTTCCCATAAATTGAACTAAAATTGTTGGTAAAAAAGATTAGGTTATCCATGCTATGGTAAGAGTACAGAATAAATCACCTAAGTATACGGGTCTGAACAAAGGATTCAGCACAGATATAGTCATGTGTTCAAAAAAAAAATGTACATTATTATATACCGAAAAATAAAAAATAAATTTTTAAGTAGTTTTAGTATCATTTTAATAAACAACTTGTCTCATTTACGCTATTCATAACTTTAGAGCCGCACATGATGGGCATTGTACACGTTCTTTTCTGAATTATATAATAGATTATGAATCCATCAATACTTTTAATATGTAATTTTTTTGACCATGACAATTTATTTAATTCTGTATAGATCTATTCAGCTTATCTGCCTCCTAGAGAGGGGATAAGTTATATAAGTCTTCCGTTACAAGAAATCTGGTGGTAGCACTTAAGTAAGGATATGCTATTTGACTTTTTCGGTCGTCATAACATCAGTATTTTGACACTATTCCTGTCTCCAGAGCTAAGTAGCCCCTAGGCGCAACTTGAAGTTTGGAATGACAATAGATACTCCATTGTCTCTGTTGCCTCATACATCATGTAGGTCTCTGTTGCCTCATACCCTCAGAAGTATTGTGTCTTTTTTGTCTTATGTTATTACTTTTGTTTAAAATACCTAATATTACAGTTCACATTACATTTTTAAAGTATAAAGTGAAATTGACCTCTTAATTAAAATAATATGAAATGTATTGCAATCAATCTGTGAGTTATTTATTTTATTGCAGTGGTTGTATGTGGTTTTACTCATATTTATTGGTACTCTTACAAGAATTTCTTGATCTATGGAGATGGATGGTTCATTATCTAACACATACTCATTGGTAAAATAATATTTAAAGCAGAAATTTTAAACAGTCATTATGAAAAAATATATTTCCTCTTATATCCCATGCTATCAAGAATTAAAGACATTAAGTGTGAATTACTTAATCAATTTAAATTTTGTTTTCCTTTCATATACTATTTGATAAATGAGAATATTGTTATTGCATTTTATTAAGTAGTAAATGTTTTGTAGTTTGAATTAAGTACTTTAATCCTTTTTGTTCCACATACCCTATTAGACTTTCAAGACCATGGTGAGCTCCTTTAAAAATATTGACGATGATTTTTTTTAATAAAAAAAATAAGACTAAAAGCAATAGATACACATTTTTAGTATCAGATAATAGAACAAAAAACTATTTTATTTAAAATAAATAATCTTAGGTATGTATTTTTTGGAAATTATCTTAAAAAGTAACACTATTATACACCAGATGGCTTAGCTTAAATGCCGGGGGCGTTTAAGCAGCTTTAATTGTGTACCTTGTGACTCAATGTCGTTCCACCAGCCATACATGTTATTGTTAACGTGCATCTAGTTGACAATTATTATGGGACAACTCCCATTCAAATTCTGTCATTTTTAACAATGAAAACTGTATGAAAATAGTATTTCAGTTTATCGTGAACAGAAAGATGGATGTGGTTGTAAACATTGTTTTTTAATACATACTAAAAGCTAGTTAAATATGTCCATCAACCTCCCCTTGGTAGAGTGAAACCTGACTAAATATGCAATTGATGAGAGGTAGATTTTAATTCCTGACTGTACAAGGTTTCTTCATGAGTTCCAATATCCTAACCAAGAGTCTAAATTTCTGGCTTATATCATCTATACACAAATAAAATAGGACTAAACACATTTGTATGTATGTATTTTTACATTTTTTACGATTTTTGTCTTTCTGCCTGTCGGTCTGTATGTATGTATGTCTGTCTGCCTGTCTCTGTCTCTCTGTTTGTTCCGAGTAATTTCGGGAACAACTGGACCGGTTTTGACAGGACTTTCACTGACAGATAGCTGGTGTTACAAGGGGTAACTTAGGCTACTTTTATTTTCGAAAAAGAATCAGGGTTCCGTGCAAAAAAAATTGGTTTTAAAAACCCACACGGATGAAGTCACATTCACAGTTAGTCATATTGTAAAAATAACAAGGCTTAATAACATTTTGATATTATCCAGGAACACAAACAGTTTATGTGAAGACATGGGGTTGTGCACACAACAACTCGGATTCAGAGTATATGGCAGGTTTGTTGGCTGCCCAAGGATATAAATTAACAGAGGACAAATGGCAGGCTCAGCTGTGGTTGCTTAACTCATGTACTGTCAAAAATCCAGCTGAAGACCATTTTAAGTAAGTACCATTTGTGTTGGTTTATGAATTATATTAAAAAATCTTTGCATATAATAAAACAGTAACTCGGCTGAGTCTGTACATGACATATTTTTTAAAAACAATGATTGTTATTTATTGTATGAAGGATAGAGAACCGCAAAACCATGGTTAATTTTTTTGTCAGTTTTTCTGTATGTCTGTTACTCTGTACATGTTTCATACAAAATCTACTGAACAGATTTTTACTAATTGTATAATAATTGTATAGTACTAGCTTACAGTATTGTATCCTAAATGTTGACTCCTGGGATGGTCTGTCATCGCAAACAAGTGCTATACTAGGCCAGATTAAACTGGTTGTTTTAAAAGTGACTTGCAAACGAAGTCGTGGGCAACAGCTACTTGTTTATGATATTAAAAGTATTCAGTGTTTTAGGAAATTAATTATTACGACCAAAAAAGATTATTTCTTGTGTATAAAATTGTTTGTATACGTACTTGACATAAGTACTCATACAAATAAACCTACCTACTATCTACCTTTCCATGAGATTACTTCAATTATTTTAACTTTGAGTCGGTAGCAAATGTAAACAAATATATTTGATACTGCTTACCGTCGCTGCTGAATCATAATTATGATATTCATTGTGATAAAGCGAACACAACATTTGTACTTGTTTCACTATAAATTATTTATTAAATTAATTGACAACTAGTTTCATTTTCATAAAAATATCCTCAGGTCTTGATAGAAGTGTTGTGTTCGCTTTATCACAATTAATAAAAAATATGTTAGTAATATTTAGTTCATAGAATGTTAGTTTAGAACAAAATCTTACATAGATACAGTGATCAGTCAAAAATAGACTTTATTTACAAAAATAAAGACTTACTGAATTTTTTTTTAAGCTAAATGAGTATTTTTATGCTTTATGATAATTTATTAATTTCTTTCCCTGACAAATCTTAGCATATTCCTTAATCCTTTAATAAAAATAAATGTTTTTCCAGAAATGAAATAGAATTAGGCCAAAAGGAAGGTATTCATGTGGTAGTGGCTGGCTGTGTGCCGCAGGGAGCCCCTAGAGCTGGGTACTTGCAGGGCCTCAGTGTTGTGGGCGTGCAGCAGATTGACCGGATTGTCGAGGTTGTGGAGGAGACACTTAAAGGTGATTACAATTATGTACTAATATACATTAACATAACTTAGCAGTTCAATCTATACCAATACCTTAGGTTTCTAGTACTATTCCGATAGCATGGGCTACTATTCCGGTGGATTGGGCTAGTATTCCGGTGGAATGGCCCATGTCATCGGAACCTAATAGTATTATACTAAGTATACTCGTAAAATGACTTTTACGCCACCAATTTTGGTTGAACATTTATAAAGTATTAGTTTAGCCAAATTGGTTCAGCCAATTCAAAGAAACAGACATCTGGATTTTTTTTGTTATAATATTCCGACTGTGATGCGAGGGTTCCGGGGTTCGATTCCCGGGTCGGGGGACTTCTAAATTCTAT
>DVZN01001144.1:0-10753 GCA_018237365.1 Caria ino melicerta
GCTGCTATGGTAAACCGACATTTGTCTATATGTAATCAATAGATGGCACTGCTATGGTAAACCGACATTTGTCTATAGTATAATAATTTAATGTTTTGAATTTTTTATTAAATACCCGTGCGAAGCCGGGACGGGCCGCTAGTGTAATAAAAAAAATTAAGAGTGAATTTTGTACATCGAAGATATTTAAAAAGAAATAGGTCTCACATCGCAAAAAATATAGGTGGCGGGTATTTTATGCCACCGACTAATTAGAATGCTTGGCTGTTTTTCTTTAACATACAAAATATAAGATCTAACTAAATTTAAAATGGGAACAGCCGGAAAAACGAGATTAAGACAGAACATTACCCTCGTAGAATATAAACTGTAGTATAAACCTATGATATATTATAAAAAAGCTATTCGAGTAGATACCTTACTCGCCAGCGAATCGACATTTAAAAGTGACTAATTTTTTTTTTTTGGGACATACATATGATTCTAGCATTCAAGAAGTAAAAATTGTGAATTTATAATACTTACGCATGAAAAGAAATGTATGTTACGTTGGTTGTATATTTATTTAAATTTTTGAAAGAAAGAAGAAAGAAAGAAAACATTTATTAGCAGATTATCACTACCACACATAACAAAAAAAAACTATAATCTAAAACAATCATTAAAAAATATTATAACTAGTAAATAAAATAAAAAAATAAAGAAAAATAACTAGAAACCGTGTGTGGTAACATGAGTACGCTAATGGGAAACAGCTCAGTATTTGTTAAGGCAAAACCTACCTCAACACTGATTTTCAGTGGCCTCCATATCCCCCAAACCCTTTTGTACACACATTAAGGCAATTTTAATACAAATTTTTGAAATATTTTGAAACATGAAACTGGCAAATTACAAACAATTGCTTTTTTTCTAGCAAAAATAAAGCGCATATAACGCATCTATAATTTTGTGATATATCATAGGGGTGATAAAGTATTTTTATTTTCAGTATAAATCAGTATTCCACCCACGTCACTCTACACTCCTCTGTATCAAGCACACGCTCGCACAGCTCTACGGCCGAGTCGAGGGGTACACCATAGACGAACTGCCGGACATCATGCTGGAGCGGAAACTGGAATTATGTCGAGAGGTTCTAACTGCGCTGGACATCATCTCTCCTGGAGAAACTCGGATGAGAGGTGAGATTTGAGAATTATTTACCATTTTTAGTAGAATTCATCCGCTCATCCTCAGATCAAATAGTCAAAAATCATAAAAAAATAACACTAAAGGAGAAACTAAAACTAAACTAAAGATCACAGAAACCTATTTCTTTATCTGTGCGCTCATTGCTCCTGCGATTGAAATATACGCCGGATGGCACCTTAACGCCGCTTCAGTGGGCGGCAATGCGGAATAAAACTTTGAACTTAAAAATCTAGATTTGTATACACGGTACGGTTATAATACACTGCCACCGCGTCTCCGTGCGGTGAACGTTTCCGTCGCGTCGCCCACCGGAGCGACGTGGGGAAGTTCGTATGAGATCCAGCTAACCAAAATAAATACTGGCCGGAAAGTCTACGAACATCATTCTACTTCAAAACATCACTACATGGTATAAAACAAAGTCGCTTTATCTGTGCCTATTACGTAATACCTATAAGAGATACGTAACCTATTACTTAAGGCTTTTCGAAATTTAAATATGCACTTTGCAAACAAAATCCTATTTGGATTTAAATTAGCAAATCAGATCGTTGTTAAAACAAAACACTCTTTTTATTCTAAAATATTGGTCAACACATTAAAATTCTTTTTTTGAAATAATAGGTGATTAAGCACTGATCTATTATTACTTTCTTACTTTTATAGCGATTATTTCATAACAGAGGTACAACTTTGCCTCGACGCATTGGATGCACACCAGAGTTTTAGCCGTTCCCTGTGGAAAAACTCCGATAAAAAAAGTTAAGTTCCATTGGAGATCCTGACAGATCTATCTGGATCGAAAAATGTCCAGATACAAATTCTATTGTAACGTATCAGTCGATACGAAAATTTGAAATTTATACGAGTTTTCCATATTGTAATCTACACGATTGTAATATTTTTTCAATTTCTTTAGATTTTCAATCGATTTCGAAATCATAGCCACTTGGAAATACTGATAAATTTCAAATTGTTCTATCCGTGCCACATAAAATCCAATAAATTCATCTTTTTTTTCTCAATAATAAAGTATTTTGAATTCCTGATTCAAATACACAATAGTTTACAATAACTTCCAATCACTCATCGCTTTTATTTGGATCTATCTGGAACTTTCAGCAGGGATAGTAAGTACCCGGAAAAATATGCATTACTTCGAAGGATCCCAAAGCCAATCCAAGATGATTTAAAGGTTTCTACAATTCTTTCTTAATCTTGATATTCACTAATATTACATAAATTGTTTCAGCCATGATTATGTACGAAATGCACGTACCTTTAATGTACATGGCAAGGAATGAATACGCAGCGGGCGTGATTACTCAAGAGAAACTAAAGGACAAGTTACAGGAGCCACTGCGATGTCTCGCTGACGCCGCGAGGATATTGAGCCGGGAAGATCCCCAGAGCCCAGAGGGAATCATAGGCAATATTGCGTTCCAATCTAGAGAACAACTTAAAGCAAGCTTGGATTGCTTGGGTTAAGTTAGTTCACCTCCTTGGTCCACTGAATAGTGGACGTGCCTTATCACGTAATCGATAAGGTTCGATTTCGATCCACACAGTGTGTTGACCAGTTATTGACCAAGCAATATTCGTCGCTATAAAAGACGCAAGTTATAAAAGTAATTGTAGTTTCGCGATATACGATCTGTCCAGAGGCGGATTAGGGGCCCTCAAATTACGTCACACGAGTTACATGATTTCTTCACACCTCCCCTGTCCTTGTCACATTTGTGAGAGCCTCCTTCCGCCTAGTGTGACATCACATATTTCGGAATTACACATTTAGAAATTTATGAAATTAAAAGAGCAGGTTATTTAAATTCAATATATATGAACTTAGATACATAATATACCATTTTGAAAAAATGTGATATCACAAAATTTGACTACCCTCCCCACCCTTTGTCACTTAATATCTCTCTTCATCAACCCCCTCCCTCTCAACGTGTGACGTAATTTATGGACTGGCCCCTTAAGCCAGCGCAGGGGCAGTAGCAAATTCTATTAGAGCCCCTCAATTAAAGCATTTTATGTCGTCTGAAATTTTTGGGGAACCGAATGCATGGGACCTCTAGCATCAGATACTCTTATTATAAGAGTAATCCGCCACAGGATCTGTCCATAGTTACTGTATATCTTGCGTGTATTGTTGTTGAATCTAAATACAAGTTGCGTTTGTGCAATTTGCATAGATTATTTTTAACTGATACTCCGCTTACTTTAGAAAGAGCTCTGACAACTGCAAAACGGTTTGATCCTAAGGCCTCAATTTTAATATTTTTAATTGACAATATAATATCGATCAAATTTAATTTATAATAATGTATTTTCTGCATAAGAATAGGTTTTTACCTTAGTGTAATTGAAAATTACTTACTTTCCATCTATTATTACTGTCATTGTCTATAGCTAAGAATTATCAACTGTCAAAGTTCTTAAAACACCCAGTGTAAATATTTAATAAGTCAATTATTCACTCGTGATAACAATACTATAAAACTATGCAGATACATAGAAATACACAAATAAATTTTGTGATTAATTATACATAGCTGTCCGTATCGGGAATCGAACTAAAGCATCATCGACCAGTGACATTAAAAGTTTAAGTTAACCACTTGTGCAACGAGACAGGTTTAAATAAAGACACATAAGATTTTTATAGATTTCGTTGAACGTCACCACTCAGCTTAATATTAGGTGTAACTGAATAATAAGATTTCAGCATCATTGTTGAGGTAAATACTGATAAGATTAGTGTTACAAATGTCAGTCATAATGTAAAGAGAAACTCAACATAATTCATTTAATAAATGTTGCCAAAGCAAATATATTTTTAAAATGTAATCTTCTTAGGTTTCCTTTGCTTTTCCTCTGGATTATTAACCACTTTTTGGGCAATGTCTTCAATATTGTCTGCACTTAATGTATGTAATTTTATTGAAGTCTCTTCTCTTTTATCCATCACCGTTGGGCAATCTTTCCTTAAATGAGTGACATCTCCACATAATTTACAACATCCTCCATTAGGGTATAAGCCTTTAGGGTTATCAGGACATTGTCTAGCTATGTGACCTGATTCTTTACAAATAAAACAAGTAGCAAAGCGGAACTCCTTATCCCTCTGCACTTTACACTCAAATTGCCTATGTTCCGTAGAGCCACATTTAAAACATATTCCATCAGCAGCTTCTTTTCCAGGTATATTTGATTTCAAATCTGGACAATCAGAAAGATTGTGACCTCCTTTTCTACAATTATAGCAAACATCTCGTTTTAAACGGGCTAATGCCTTTTCAGCACGTCGTCTTTCTAATTTTATAGTTCTTTGTACTTCACTTTTGGGAATACCTTTTTTAATCATGTTGTTTTTCAGTTCCTGTAATCTTTCAGCATCTTTTTTCATTATAGGAAAACCATCAAACCTTGCTAACTCAATGTTTTTCCCATTTATTATAAGCTCAAAGCTTCGATCATTAATTTCTTTCCTTCTGTTAGGTTTACCATTTAATAATTTAGACTTCTTTTTTTTATTTTCTTGGGATTTTTGAGGCTGATCTACAACAGGACTTTTATTATTTCCATCATCACATTCTATTTTTGAATCTTCATTTAAATGTTGCTTCTTTTTTTTCTTTTTCTTCCCTTTAGGCTTTTCTTCTTGTGAAATATTACTATTTTCCAAATTGGCTTTGTGAGAATCTTTATTCTCGTTATTATTTGGTGTTTCATTTGATACATTTTCATAATTAATAAAATCTATTTTGCTTTCTGATTCTTTTTTATCCTTTTTCTTTTTTTTAGACTTTTCTTTCTCATTTTGTAATGTAGCAAAATCATGTTGATTAGTTTCTTCAGACACATTTGGAGAATCCTTGTTTTTCTTATGTTTTTTCTTTCCAAGTTTATCATCATTATTAACTACAGATATTTCATTATCAATTTCTTTATCTTTTTGCAACAAAATAGATTTATATTTATTTAACTTCTTTTTCTGTTTCTTAGTCTTCCTGTACTCTATTTCCGACTCAGATGATACTTTTGATTTTTTAACTTCAATGGTTTCCGGAAAATCGCACCATGTGGCCTGCCTTTTTTGTGTTTTATGTTCCTTCAGAAATTTGTTATAATTTTCTATTCTCTGTTTTTCTGCCTAAAACAATAAAATTGAATAAATAAAGATAATTTGTAGGATTGGTGAATGTAACAACACTAACATTTGAATGTCATTAAAGTCATTAAGAAGTTTATTGTCACAGCTTAAACTATAGAGATTGATTTGGGTTTAAGTTTTCATTTAAATTGAATAGTGTTTTATGGTCTATAAAAAATAACTGTCTAAATTTAAATTCATCAACTCGGCTGTTCAATGCTAACAATGAATTAATAATAAATTTATATTTTTTAAACATCTAAAAATATTAAGTTCTATTTAAGTCATACATTGCCTGTAGTCTAGTGGTGTCGGTGTTCGACTTTGACGCAAGAGGTCCTGGGTTCAATTCCCGAGATGGGCAACTTGTTCTAAGAATGAGATTTTTTCAACTTTTCTGAAAATGTTAATGTTGCCTGGGACTGGATTTGTGCCCGATTGGCGATGGATTTGCCACCCGTCACATCATGGGACCCAATATCGTCGGCTAGTCGTGGGTGCTTACTAGTATGTGCCTCTACCTACTCTTTCGAGGAAAAGGTGCGACAGTATTTTATTTTCTAATTTAAGTTCATTTTTGTGATTAGCTATAGTTTATTTTGGTAAGACTATTCTGGATAAAATAATTAGATACAATTATGTTGAAAATGGCAACTGGTAGTGACTAGCGGCGGATCTTAATATGCGATCTCAATGCATTTTAGCCGATCTTCGATTGAAATTTCAATCCGATTGGTATATAAACTGTTTCAATAATCAATCTTTAGATTACAACTATATGAATAATCGGTCGAAAGATTGGTTTCTTTCTCAGACCGCCGCGATCTGTCAATCGAAGATTTTATATTGGGATCTGCCCTTGATGGTGAAAGCGTGAGATCGTGCCCTGCGGCATATTCTGGAGGAGGCCTACGTTTAGCATTGGACATCAATAAGCTGATGTTTATATGTACGTATTAATTTTATACCTCCTCTCGTTTAGTTGCTTCGTTGTTGTCCTGCTTTGCTTTCAAAAGCTGTTCTTTCATTACCTCCCATGGTGTACTATCTTCGGGTGTTCTAACATTAGAAGCTTTGGATCCTTTTGCTCTGGCGAAACGAGTCATTTCATACCGAATTTAGACACTCGCTTTTGGTGTTATTAAAACTGAAATAAAGCACTGTCAAAAAGCATTTAACACGAATTACACAATATAAATGTACTATTCTAACCAATTACACGATTAAAAAACATTCCTAAATAAAATAACGCATGGTATTCGTTCTTCGTTGCAGCTATCGTTTGTCAATGTCAATTTTTTTTCTTTCAGGGAAAGGCAAAGAATCTATTCCATATAGCCTCGTCTGCCGTTTCATTTTTTCTTCATATTAATATAATCTTTTCCATTAGTATTCTTCAAACACTCAAATTTTAAATAGACCATGTGTCATGTCATTGTAAGTCGTCACAGTCAGTCTGGCTTGGTGCCAGGCAAGGAGGTGGCAAGCTAGCATAAGCTTTTCGAGGGAGTTTTGGAGGAAACGAGAATACACTGATTATTTCACAAATTCTTTATTTCTGCATGTTTACTGAACAAAATAGCACAAAATGTCACCAATTTTGGCCACATTACTCTGTTCTTACACGAAATAATGAATTTATCAATAAACCCGCGCACATGTCTAGTCGCGATCCCGCCAAAACTCCTGTCAATATCAATTTGTCAGCTGACGCATGACAGTTTATTTTTTTTTTAATTTTTGATCAACTCTGACATTGACAGTGACAAAGGAGATGGCGGCTGATGGCAACGAGCCAGTGACCTGTCACTGCACAGAGTACATAATTTGTCACTGGCTCGTCGCCGTACATTTACAAGGCAAAAATTAGTTTATACCGTGTCTTCTTCAACTCTGACATTGGCAGAATCGCCGTAACCTCGGTGGAGTCCAAAAAAACAAAAATTGAATTGAATTGACATAATCACCGTAATCTCGGTGGAGTCCAAAAAAAAAAACAAAAATTGAATTGAAATTTTTAGGTGGCGTTGGCGTAAATAGCTGTGGGATGTTTATTATAAAGTTAGGCTGCTCTATGATTTAAAGATTATCTTGTTTATTCCTGTCGCCTCAACGTTAAAATTTACCGCTATTTCCATATTTTAATACACTTGCAGTATTTCACTAATTTATTTTTTATTTATACACACTAGCCAACCAGTTTTAGTTTTTACAGTATCTTCATTTAGGGCTATGTTAGCTATAAGATTTCAAAAGGCTATAGTACAGTCCTGAATATATCAAAATAGCAATATGCAGATTCATCAAACGCTGAGGATGGAAAATACAAGCGTCTTGATTCAACACGTTCCGGTTTGGAGTGGGGTAAGGTATGCCTTTGAGAATTGACTTAATGATGTTAGGTAGGTGCATAGGTTTACTAAAAGAGCAATAGAGTTTATGATGAATGAGTAGCCGTAGACTCACTTCTGCGCGAGACTTTTCAGCCTGTTTGCAACGCTCCATTTTTCCGTAATAACTTTTGTATAAAAAGACCTTTTACGAGGTGGATACTTATGTGTATCGATGGTCTATCCTTCAAGAGCAATTAGTGCAAAAAACATGGGTGCACTAAATACGATTTTTCTTAATAAACAGCTAATGATCAGTTTAAATTTTTTATTAATTTTTATAAGTCACATACACTCATCGAAATAGTACTTCTATTTCGATGCATACACCTTTATACATACAGTTAAGATTTGATGATACGCCGATATTACGATTTGGGAATTACTAACAAATTTGTTAGCTATAAGTGTCGCTTAAGTACGTGATGATTGCAGATCTAGAGAATTATACTCGCATTTTTTAAAGAAATTACGATTCATCATTTGCGTCTTTAAATACCTCATGTCTTAGAAGTTCCAGCAGTGTTAAAGGAGAAACGAATAAGTAAATACACATACATACATATCTTCACGCAAAGTCCCTTACAGGGGTGGGCAAAAAATATCGAGTGCCAAGTGTCACGACTCCTACATACTTGCCTAGCTTCCTCCACATTCATTACTCTCTTCATATATACACACCGGTTTCGGAGACTTTTGACCTCACCCTCGGATAATACACAGACGATTTGGTCTTAAAATGTCAACCTAGTAAGTAAACGTAATAAGTAAATAACATCATATTATATCCCAGACGTAAATTTAGCTATGTGTATATGTTAAGATCCCAGAGAAATAAATGAATCACTACATAGTCAATGTTATCACTAAAAATCTATCGCTTCATTTTATACAGCGTCCTTCAGAATTGCATCCCATAAGCAAGACAGGGGTACATACAGCGGATGAAGGTATGTAAACAACTTTTTTAAGGGAAACATTTATTTATTTTTATCTGAACCTATTTTCGCTTCAATAAGTTTAACCCAATTTTCATATTGCACATTATCTTCTTCGTCGATGTCATCACAAAATCGATCTATCTCTGCATCATCAGCTTCTTCTTCTACCGCATGGGGCTTTTTCTTGTTACTTTTGCGCTTCTTTGAGTTGTCGTTACTTGAAGAAAACGCATCTTCAGGCTCATGGAGTTCATCTGTATCATCATCACATACAATTTTTTTATTTTGCTTGACATTTTTGTCAGACTTATAGAGTTCAATATTATGCAACTCCTGTTTTTTCCTTTCTTTATTTGTTTTGTTTCTTTTCCTGTTTTCTTTAGACACTGTATTTTGAGAAGTTTCATTTTGTTCTTCTTCATTATGATCTACATATGTATTTACAGATTGTGAGTCTAAAATTTCATGATCTTTATTTGTTTTCTTTTTCTTTGCTTTTTTCATTTGTTTTAAGGAGTTGTCATTACATTCCCTATTTGATTCATCTAGTTCATTAGGAAGGTTAGTATTACAACTTTTAGAACTACAACTTTCTTCTTTTGATTCTCCTTTCTTATTTTTCTTTTCTTTTTTCTTGGAAACTTTATTTTGAGGCGTGTCAATTTCTTCTTCTTTTATACTACTTGTTACAAGTTTTACTATGTTTAATTCTTCCAAGGACCCCATTTCTACATGTTTTTTCTTTGTCTTCTTAGTTTTACATTCTTCTGGACTAGCATTTTCATCAAATTCATTCTTAAGTTCAGTTTTTTGTTGGTTCTGACTCTTAGCTTTTCTTTTTCCCATTTTTGAACACCTTAAAAATTAAAAATAATTATTCATAGCACTCATAATGTTATAACATATTTTTATGACAAATCACCCTCATACGCGACATAATTTCAATAACCTAATATAAAACTATATTTTCCACTATTGCGCTTTTACAGTGAAATGACACCTACAGTGCTGTATGATGATTAAAATAAATATATATTATATGTGTATAATTATAGAAAATAAGAAAAAAATGTTAATAAAAAAGTACCTTCACGCCCATTATCCCCGAAGAGGTGGGCAGAGGTGTGCTAGTATCTCCACGACTCGTAAGTTCAGTAGATATACTAGAACAGCTTCCAGATAAGTTGTCACATAAAAACTGTATATTGTTTGCCAAAATCGCAATTTGCGTGCGACCCGCTGGTCGTACGGGAAATATTATGAAATGTACCGTAAATTATATGGTATTACGAGAATTCCGCATAAAAAGGTGCGTAAAATTAAGACTTGAGTTGAATTATATTGAACTAAATTTAATTTTATTTGAATTGCGATAAAAGCAATTTTAATGAATTGATGTAACTATAATAACTAAAAAAAAACAATGAATTCATGTATACCATTTAAGTGGTGAAACATTGTAAATAAATTTAGCACATAACATCTTATTAACATGTTTCAGAGCAAGAAATAAATGAATTGAATTGAACACCCACGATTAGCCAAAGTGCTAGGGCCCATGATGTGATAGGTAGCAAGCCTATCGCCACTTAGGGCACATTCCAATCCTAGGCAATGTCATGCTTACTCAGAATAATCTAAAAAACATTTTAAGATATGTTGCCCGACCTGGGAATTGAACCCGGGACTTAAGCGGCTAGCGGTCTCAACAGGCGACAGCCATACCGCTACACATAGGCGATTAATTTAGATTAATAAAGGAATGTATACATATATTAGTGCACGTATAGATCCACCTGGCTTATTCCATATTTATTTTAAAATGTTTTTTTTTCAAATGACAATAGTTGCCAGTCAGAGCGGCTTTGCAACGACACCGGACGTTTATGGGCGAACAGAGTCCTCAACCCGAGACTGCATTATTTATGGGTGGGCCTATAACGCCCACACTAAGCGTTGTCTCCTGCGAGACCGGACCTCGGCTTAGTGCTGCGTTCTGACTACTGGGGGCGGGGTATCGGTGGCTCGCCGGGCGGAAAAGGGGCCTTCATCGCCGGGACCGGCGG
>DVZN01001145.1:0-10752 GCA_018237365.1 Caria ino melicerta
CCACATTTGACAATCATGCACCAATCATGAATATATATATCGATAATTGAAAAATATCGATATATGCATGCGATATATCGTTTTGAAACGATATTATCCAATCATCTAGTATCGATATGTACTGTCAATATATTTAATTCGATATTCCAAATATTGTGACATATTATGAACATAATATTTCGGTCCTTATCTATGTACTCATTCTTTTATTAACGGTTGACAACATGAGTATAAATAAAGTGCGTAACCCAGTATTCTTGAGAACCTGGTATTCACAATAACGAAGCCCGATTCGTATAATTAGGATATATATATATATATATATATATATATAGATTTCGTAATATCATATGATATAATCCTATAACTTACTTTTATGAACCAAACGAGTTACTCAGTTAGTACAAGTGTTTTTAAAGTAATGTGAATATGAAAAAATATAGGCTAATTTATAATGTACTTTCTAGTAAGTACTCTCCGTGAAGACGTCACCGGCACAGTTTTATAATCTGCATTTTTTCACACATTATCATAAATTTAGGATAAAATATTTATGATCTAAGCAGAGTATACTATATTAAATCTATGAAGTATATTCTGGTTGTGTCTACCGCACATCTATGATCACGCGCGTATCGCCTAATACCAATCCTTTAAATAAAAATTGTCTACTGTTTTATATATTACAGTTGAACAAAAATTAAATAAAGTTAGTGCGCATCACGATATAATAAAAATAGAAATGGCTTGTCATTGTAAAGATTGAAGAAGTAAATTTTGATTTGACAAATAGATCCTTACTCATATTTATCTCAACTTATCTAATCTAGCAATAGTTATTCATAAATAAACACCAAAACTTTTTATCTATCGTAAATATCGATTAATATGTTCGCTAGATATAGCGAATATATTAATCGATATTTTATGATAACAAAGTATCGATAGAACATTGCGATATTAAATCCCTAGAGCCAACCACTATTGAGTGCTGTCATTAAAAAATTCACGGTCAATGTTGCCGATTACCTGAAATTCCCCGTTTGAATGATGACGGCTGAACATGGTTTTGTATATTTGTACATTTGCTTAATATACTACTAAATCTACTATAATATACATTATTTTCATTAAGCATAACAAAACCTAACTTTAGATCCAGGTACTGACTACATCTAAATCGTACTATCTAAAATAAAGAAAGAGCGACGTTCAAAGATATCTACATATAATTTGGCCTATACAGCAAGACCACCACAAAAATATAATGATGTTTCATATAAATCAAATCATATAGTATTTATTAGATGCATAAATCAAATAAAAACATTGTGACAGGTGGACAGTTTTTTTTATAATTTGCTTTAGCAGGCTGAAAGCTGGTCATGTCGCCATTTTTTATTATTTATTATCGCCTATACTTTACATAAAATAGTTTTAATCCACATAAAAATATTTTGATTTCTTGAAATTCGTAATTTCCACAAATCAGGGACTTTCACCGTAATTACCAGCACTGTAATCAATAGTGACCACGATTTCCAATGCTAATATTTCGTATTCCCTAAAAACGCAATACAAATTCCCTGAGATTGAGGGGACAACATTTTATGAGAAACAAAATGCTAAGATTGTAATTTGGATCAAAATAGTATTGTTTTAATGTTAAATGACTTATAGTATAATCTCTTGTGTGTTTGTTTCTACTTTTAATGATAAGTGGTTTTTCGTTAAAGGAAGTACCTGGTTGACCGAACTTCGCTCGGTTTTCTGTTTTTGGTAGAACTACAGACATAAGAGTTTTTATGTATGTGGCCTCCACCAACACCACCAGCTTACGACCAAGTAGTAGGAAGGCACTTAGTTAGTCTACCAAATCTTTACACCAACCAATTTCCACATGGTTGATTTTTACTTCAATTCAACCAAAGTGACCTCTGTTGGTGGTTGGACCCGATCGTGTAGAATAGCTATTAGCGCACAAAACTTAATACTACAGAACAATTGTACTCCTAACGAAGTAACGGACTTCGGAGTACCGGAGCCCTTACCTAGTTACGTAGTTCTAGTTGGCAATACTGCCTTTTATAATTACGTACTCTGTGGCCTATTCTCCGACATTTTGATTTGCGGATAATTTGTGACCCGTTAATTGAGTTTTGTCTTGATTAATATTTTCTCAGTATTTTAATAGTGATACTTGCATTTTCAAGTGAATTTGACTAGTTTGCATTCTTTAAAATCGAAGGTAAGTATTAATGATTATATTTGTATAAATTTGTAATATGTATACCGGCATCAGGTTAGCGTTACCTTAGCGTTACTCGCTGGCTTTCACATTTTGCTAAGTCTGTTCATTGTTTTAATAGTTATATACTTTCAAGAATTAATTGTTTTGCTAACATTTAACATTTTAAAAATAGAAATCAAGATGGCGAACCGACGTCCTCAAACAGGCGGGCGACGCATGGACTTTGGAAGAAACGACCGGAATAAAAACTTTCGGAGCGGAGTATCTCCATGGCAGGGTGGTGGTCCAGGAAACGATCTACCCAACTTACTTCCGTTGGGAAGTGGACCGACCGAGGCTACCCTAGCTCTTGCGAGCAACCTCATCAACTTACTGCAGCCTCGTCAAAACGCGGTGCCATCTCTTTTGGACATGCCGATAAGGCGTGATTTTGGTCCTACTGTGGGTCGGTATGATCGTGGTTATGGACCCAACAGGGTAAGTCGGCTTAACATCTCTCATTTTACAGTTCAGCGTCTTCTCAATACTTCCAACTTTGTTATTTTCCTATCTAACACAAGTACTACAGTGTTCAGTTCCTATTTGTTTCCCGTTAATTTTGGACAGTTGTAATTTTACTATTAAGTCAATTTTGACACTAATTTTATTACGTCCAATATTTAGTATTGGCAGAATATTTTCATTATCCATATACAATACACATCACAGTAATTTATTTCTGATCTGAATAAACCTTTCGATAATTCCAATGTCAATACAATTTGATGTTAAGTTTTCAGGTGTTGACGACTACAAAAACTGTGATAAACTACATGTGTACTTTACAGCCTACCTTCGCACAGCCCATGGTGGCTTGATGTTTCATACTAACATTCTCAACTCAATTTCCCTTTAGATGGGCAATCATGGTAATTTCCGGCGTACAGGAAATTATAATCGTACTGGTGAGCGTATCAACACAAATCGTAAGCCGTTCAGGCCCAATGATGGGCAAAAGCAACAAAACAGGAACTCCCAGAAAAAGGACGCCGATTCAAAGGCAAAGAATGTTAAGGAGAGGTAAGAAACCCTACCAGTTTCCTTCCGGTGGCCACACCGACTTTCTAAAGCAACAGAGCTGTCCCTCAAGCATTTCAGCATAACTTACGTTCACTGGCGACATTTAGCCGTATTGGCGACTGACCTTCCGTTTCGGGAGGATGAACCACCAAAAAAGTATAGTAATACCACCATGTCTTCACCGTAGACAAAGTTCTGTCTATGAATAAGTTTTGTTGAAATTGTCTTTGGATGTTTAAAAACAACTAATTAAAATAAATTATAAAACTTTTGCCAATTACCACCAAAGTTTCTTGTAGTTTCAAATTTTGAATACATTAATTGACGAAAGTTTTATATGACTTATTACAGTCATTGAGAAATGGAACAAAAATAAATAAATCTGATAGGTTATTGTTTTTGTTCTGATTCTCCTAAATCATTTATAAGAATAAGTGGCACAATTTAGAATTTACATAATTATGGTACCAGAATGGTGGGCCCAATTTTTAAGATCTTAATTTGTTATATTCCTAGCTGCTCAGAATTAAAGAGTAACATATAACTTGATAAAATAGTAAAAAACATGAATTAAAAATAATTTTCCCATTCACTTTGTACTATATTAATTAAGACCGAAATAAAGCATGAAATTTGACAGTTTATAAAACTACAGAGTCAACCTTTTTGATAAATTTAATGTAATGTTTAAAAAAATAGCTACTGGGCTGAGACATTTTTAAGACTTAATATGTTATACATGCCTTATTTTAATTAGAAAAAAGAAGGCAATAATTGCTTGTAGTTTGCCAGTTTCACTTGTCAAATTATTTCAACAATTTGTATTAAAAATGCCTTCCTGTATATACAAGCTGGATATATTTATACAGCTATTCTAAAAAACATTTCTATTCAGGCATTATAAATACTCAATTTTACTTCTTTCATGCTATAATCATAAATATGTTCTAGAAAACAAAATTAGTCACTTTTAAATGCCAATTTTCAGGCAGGTAATGTATCTATAGGTTTATTATATATCATAGACTGGACTATGAAATATTTTTCAGAGGTTTCTAAGATGGTCAAAATTGGTTCACTAGTAACCAAACTAAGAGGCGTCCAAGCCTACAAATTTTTAATAAGTTTACATAACAATGCAGTAATTTGATTTGTTTGTTTGTAATGGATAAACTATAAAATTACTGAACCGATAAATAAATCTATTGTTTAAATTATTATTCTGGCTGAACCTATCGTTTAAATTACTTAATCAGTGATAACATAGGTTAATTTATTAAAATTAAAATAGGGTATATAATTTAAATTAACTTAAATATTGAATTTCAATTCTAATGTCAAATTCTTGTGTGCTGTAAAAATGGCTAAGCTTGTACAAATAACAGTAAATTGGCAATGTACAGTTGTAAGTTTTGGGAAAAACACTATAAACACTTTTAGTGCAAGGTTTAAATATTTTGTCTTGATACATGATCTAGATTTAAAACAAGCTTCAGATGACTCAAATGAAAAACTTCACATTTTTTAATATGAGCCTTAGTACCTGAAAAGTGTCAATCTAGGCTTGCATTGTTATAATTTTTTCTAAAACTTGAAATTTTATGTTTAAATGCAGTTTAAATTTTATGTTTGTTTGAGTTAACATTTCATTTAAGATAAATATTCATATCATTGGAAATAATAATTACCAAGAAAATATTTTTAATAAGAAAAAGTAACTTTAAGATGAACAATGGAACTGAATGAGTTATTTTTCAAGTTTGCATTGCAATAAAAAACCTAAACCTTTAAAGACTTATTTTAAAACCTTTAAACAAATTAAAATTGCATGTGTTTATTTTCTTTCAAGTTATTGATTTCTTTGCTTTGTATAAAAATATATATGAAATTATATTCAATTCTCTCACATTTAAACTGTTTCTGTATCACAGTAGAATCTACAATATTGTAACAATACAGTATAAAAAATAATGGGTCAAAAACAATGACACTAAAAAAAAAGTAAGCCTAATGTCAATTTTAATTTAAAATTTCATATTTTGAATGTTTACTAGTATTGTTACAATATTGATTGCAATGGTAATTACTCTTCATTCACTAATCAATAAAGTGTTATATAGTGAGGAAGAAAAAGACCAGGATGGTACTGAAGCATCGGAAAACAAAGATGGTGAGAAGAAGGAGGCGCCAAAGACCCGTTACGATGATATAAACTCTCAATTGTTGAAATGTCACATTTGTAATAAGAGTATGTGGGATGGAAGGTCATTTGAAAACCATTTGAGCGGTCGAGCCCACGCCATTATGATGCAGAAGACAGCTGAAAGCTATGCTCTTACTGCTGATACCATGAGACAGGAGTTTAAGGTAAATAATCAATACATATTGCCTCTGGTCGAGTGGTCTGGGGTGTCCAATTTTGATGCAAGAGATCCCGGGTTTGATTCCCAGGTTGGGCAGCTAGTTGAGGTTTTTTTTAGTTTTTCTGAAAAAACAACTTTGCCTGGGTGACAGACTTTGCCACTCATCATGGGACCTAATATCGTCAGCTAATTGTGGGTGAATGAGTACCTCTACTTACCTTTTAGATGATAAATTATTGTGGAAGAAAACTTTTATTTATTACTTTTCTTGTATAGAAAGGGAAAAGCACAGCTTTTCTGCTGGTAAAAGCCACCAACTATAAATATATTATTAAAATGAATCTTTATTTCCCTTGGTCACTCCATGCATAAGTACATGGTTGGACCAATACTCTATTGTTTTGTTTGAAACTTTCAGAAGTTTTCACTTTGTTAATATGGCTGATCATGGGTGCATACTATGTACCTCTGCCTGCCTCTTTGGATTTGGGTGATAAGATATATTATATTTTTTTATATATGAACTTAAAAATGATGCTCCAAGTAATGTGAGAATAGGCATTCCCCTACGTGTACCCTTTTTCCATGCAAATAAAGATTTTATTTATCATGAATGTATAAGACCCACTTTGGCAGAATGGTCGTTTTCATGTCAACGAATAGTGAAGTTCAGTTTCAATCCCAAAAGGGATAGGTGTTAGTATGATGAACATAGATATTCACATTTCTGGGTCTATTTTATTTATTATTTATTAAATATACTTTGGTATTAATAATATATATAAGAGGTAGGCCCTTCGGGGATAATAGGCGTGAAGGTACTTTAATAAATATAATTCTATTATAATATCATGGATTAACACCCATAACATTATATAGGAGTTGAATTTAACCAATGAATTATCACAAATATCTGTAAAATGGTCTACCCAATTGTTTGTTGCTTAACATTTGATTAACACTATTAATGTTGCTAACAGATTCGTGAGATGAAACGCACACGTAAAATTGGTCAACAACCGCCTCGTGACTTCTACTGTGCCATGTGTGATATGTATGCAGCAGACGGCGCAATCCATCGTACCACCGTCGGGCACCGTAAGCTTAAGAAATATCTGCACCCAACTTGTGTGTTTTGCCACAAGGAGATGCCCACTAGGATTGAGCTGGACGAACATAGGCTCACTGCTGAACATTTGAAGGTTATGCAAGACAAACAGGAGGTTGTTTCTAAACCTAAACCTGAGGGTAAGTATTTGGACGTAGTTTATTTTTTTGTATTAGGAAGGCAAACAAGCAGATAAATTCCCTGGTGGGAGAAATGTACATCACATATAGACACCTACAGAAACCCAGCCTCAGGTCAGGCCCGAGGCTGGGATTTCAAGCTTCCTGCTAAAGTAAATCATTTGCTTGTGATATGGGTGTAAGGTAACTCCTAGTAAATCGATACAGATAAATAAAATAGTAGTCTTATTAAAATAACATATTGTCTATCTGTTTGTTCCGGGTAATCTCTAGAATGACTAGGTTAATTTTGATTATAATATTGATTTGAATAAAAATTATTCAACTTAACCCGTAGTTGCAACCTGATACATTTTAGCTGGAATACTGGTATCCCTATTCCGCCAGACCTTGATAACCGCCAGAACTTCAAAAGCTTTTCAGATATCTGGATACATCAGATTCAATCTGTTTTTTTTAAATTAAGCTAACATCCAGACCCAGAAATATGGCCATCTCTGTTACTCGCATACATACCTGCCCCTTTTGGGGATTTAATCTGAACCTCATTATTGTTGACCACTTGACCATCAAGGCGGTCTAATGGAGGCTCATTAAGTTTGGACTGTTGGTGTGCAATCTTAATCTCCATTCTAAATTTCAGTGATGGTAATATCCACCTTGAACATGGAGCAGATGTATTTGCGTGACGATCGCCAGCGAGGGCGCAGGTCTGACCGTGGTGACCGCTCTCGCTTTGAACGCGATGATCAGACCGACAAAAAGGAATCTGAAGAAGACAAGGATGGTGAGGTCAAGAAGGTATGTCACAGGATAGCTAATGCAAACATTCATTGTGAAGTTAGGACAGCTTTCTATACTACACAGAATGGGAGGATTATGAGAACATGAGTTCAAAAGGTATGTCCATATGTCACATCTTCATTTTGCTTGGACTAAGCCGAGTGGGAATCATCACAGGGGGCCATCGGTTAATTACGTCACACGTTTAGGGGGAGGGGAGGTAGGAGAAATTATATTTGGAAATGACAAGGTTACCAGCAAGAAGCAAGTGCAATTTTTTTATGTGTTAAGACAGTGAATGTTCATATGGCACCAGATAGTAAGAGACTCATGGCCTATATAAATAAAAAAGAGGAAACATTACGTGCTGGCAACATGCCCTATTCTATCATGATGGAACAGGTACTACTAAACTCAAACCTCATTGGAATGTATTGCCATAAGATTAATATTGTTGATATCTAACAAAACTACAAGTAAACTCTTTCAGTTTGAAAAATTACATTCTAAACATGGCGACAGAATAGCTTACTCTGATATAGGAATCTGAGCGTGTCAAATAAATTCACTAAAAGTTATATTGTGTTGTAACTCGCGAGCGGCTTAAGACCACCCCTTTACACTCGGCATCTGGGTGCATCACATCTGCAAAGTCAAAAGTCAAAACTGGTTTAATCAACAAAACTTAAAAAAAACAACTTATGATGTGTCAACAATTTAATGCTAGCACTATAGTTAAAGCCATCCCTGCTGATCGCACTGCACGATTCACTCTAAAAAATTCGCTGGTCGTCTTAATGGTTGCTACTACGCATGGTATCCCTAGTACATTTCCATATATTTGAGTAACTTTTGCCCACTACTTCCTTTGCGTGTGACAAAATAAATTCTCGTTATTCCCATTTGAATCCCAATCTCTTGGGAATTCCGGAATAAAAAGTAACTTATGTGTTATTCTGGATCTTCAGCTACCTACATACAAAAATTCATTGTAATTAATTCAGTAGTGTTTGTGTGAAAGAGTAACAAACATCCATACATACATACTCATAAACTTTCGCGCCGTACGAATTGTCTCTGTAGCAAATTATCCGTGGCCAGCACAACCTTTTTGTATAATTTTGATGTGACAGTAAATTTTATAAAATAAAAAAGTCCAAACTGAAGGTTAAAATATTTTCTTTACATACGTCTAAAATGGAGTGTTTGTATAAAAAGAATAATGATTGTGGAGGAAGCTAGGCCAGTATGTAGGAATCTTGACAATTGGGACGCAATACTCCCTGCCTACCCCATACGGTAGATGTATCTTTCTGACAATGGTCACTGGGCCTGTTAATCAAATATTAATATAATTGTTAAACCAGGAGGGTGATGAAGAGGGAACTGTAAAGCAAGAGGGAGAGGAAGAATCCAAGCAAGAGGGAGAGGAAGACAAACCGAAGAAGGCAGTGCCCACGGACAATGAGAACACCATACTGGACTTCAAGGAGGGAGACAATATCACTGTTACTACAGACTTGATACCAGTGTATAGGTATGTGTTTAGTAAATACACTAGCTGTTGCCCGCGGCTTCGCACGCATTTTTATGTTATACAAACTTTTTTTGACGTCATTTAACTTCACTTCACTCCACCCCACCTCACCTATACTTACGCAATCCCGCCCTAAATTAAACGGGATAAAAAGTAGTCTGAATAAAAAGGATGAAGGTGGGAACTGGTTGGGATTGGTGGGAGTGGATGGTGGGGAGGTTGGCCACCAACACACCCAACCGCGGCTGGGGTACAGACAGACAAAAATTCTTAAAATCTCAAAATATGTTCTGCTGCCCATTTTTAGTCATCAGGACTGATTTTTTTGAAAATATTTTTAATGTACAGAATTCACTCTTCTACACTTTTATGTATAGATTATGAAACTGTATACAGGCTTATTTGATACTGCATACCTTTGCCGCTTGACGAACTTGAAATTATATATAATTTAATTTAAAGTTTAAGCCCTGAGGATGTTTTTAAGTAAAACGAAACTAGTTGTCGAAGAAATACATATAATAACAATAATAAAGTGAAACAAGTACAAGTGTAGTGACCATTTTTATTATGACGAATATCATGGATATAGGCTTAGTTATCTTAATTATGTACTTGCCTATTGGCCTATTAGCCATGGAAAAATTTAAAACAGTCATCAGAGTGGATAAATGAATATTTAACACATTACAGACAATAATTAATTGAGTATAGTCACTAGAGTTGATGTATTCACAGTTTATTAATTATTTTGTAGCACAGAGCGTGGTGTAGGTGAATCTTTCCTCCGTGAGTTCAGCTGTGTACAGTGCACGCTGTGCCGCAAGCTCCTGGACAGCGCGGAGACGGCGGCTGTACACCTGCGGACCTGGCGCCACCATCAGCTCTTCGTCAGGATGCTGCAGGAAAAGGCCGGAGACCAGGTGAGATAAAGATCTTGTATATATTTTATATCATCTGCGCACATTAAAACTCCCACATATTAGATTTAAAGATTATTTATTTTCCATAAGACAAACATATAAGTACATTGTCACTTACAAGAAGAAACTTCTTAAGTATTACCCTTATTACAATTTCGGCAAAATTTTCATATCAATACAATGTGTATCCGAGGATTATAAGTGTGCATGCGTGCGTGTGTGTATGTGTATTCATATATTCCAATGAAAACACTTGTGCTGTTTTACGTGTCACTTATAGCTTGTTATTAATTATATAGCCTACCCGTTTCGCTTTTTACAGCATTATCAGGGCTACATCTTGTATTGTTTTAGCACTGAGCTTGGTTGTAATAAGATATTTTACTATCTACAGTTACATAACAAGTACAATAAATTTAAATTGACTGTCTCTGGTCGAGTGGTAATGTAGTTACCTTACCGTGTCGACAAATAGCATGGCTCGGGTTCGATTCTAGATGGGTCGAGCATTTGTGTGTTGAACATAGACGTTTGCATTGCTGGGTCTAGGTGTTTAATACATTTATTTTGTTATTTATATAAGTACTA
>DVZN01001146.1:0-10751 GCA_018237365.1 Caria ino melicerta
GATGTGATAGGTGGCAAGCCTATCGCCACTTCGGGCACATTGCAATCCCGGGCAATGTCATGCTTACTCAGAATAATTTGAAAAACATCTCTCGTAGTATTGTGTTTTTAAATATTTACAGCAACATTTCATACACACATTCTGTTGGCATGGATTAAACTATAAAAGAGATGTAGTGCTGTCTAGTGTTGTAATTTGATTGAAATTTCATTGTTAAAAACAAAAATTTAACATGTCAGCTAATATCTGAATCAGTTCTGTCTGATTTTATACAGAAGAGAGAATGTAATTTAGGAGCGGAAATCTAATTTAGTTTAGTCGCCAAAAGAAGTATGAACACAGTGTATAACTGGCCGTCTTGTCCCTGTGCTGCCATGTATCCGAGTATAATTTGTGACGCTTGTAATGGATCAAATAGTTTGCTTGATACGTTAAGTTAGCCGTAAGTACCGAGTAAGGTTGTTATAGGTGATTTTATACTGTCCGACCGAGAACTCGCGCCACGAGCTTACATTTATACTGTTGTTTAGTGAGTACACGGCACGGCTCGCGCTTGCCTTCCCGCGGGACATCCCACGCCCACTGCCCACCCACTACCGACGTTAGGTGCCAAGTGTGGCAGCACCAGCGTTATTCCTTAAGCTCTCATTATTATTAATAGCATACAGTCCTCAATTCTGAAGGACTAATATTCCTAATTTTGATTCGAACCCATTGGTTAATTATTTTGACTAATATAAAAATAAATTAAAACGATTGTAAAAACTTTCAAATTAAATTTTAACTTCGCAAAGATTCAAAATTCTAGTTTATTAATTCTAAAAGATTAAACTGTATTATTTTTCCAAGATATCCTCTAACTTGTTTGAGCATAATGACAATAAGAAAGTGATATCAAAGCCAGTGTGTATGTGTTTGTTAGCTGTGATGTCCCGTCGGAACGCCCCCACAGTCGAGCCAGCACGGCCTCGGGCCCACGAGCGCCCACAGCGCCCATGAGTGCCCACAGCGCCCACGAGCGCCCACAGCGCCCACGAGCGCCCACAGCGCCCGCGAGCGACCACTAGCGCACGCCCCCACTAGTCCGACACGCACGTGCGCGCCGACACCACTCGCACGAGTTTGTTCCCGACCCCCACACTTTCGACAATGCTAGTCACACGTGACTCATCCGGACGAACGCAGCCTTATTCCTGTCGTCGTTAGCCTGAACCCCCACTCTTCAGGACAAGAACGAATCGGTGACACCGTCAGTGTTGTAAATGACCATGAACTGAATAATTCTTACCAAGTGAGCGGTCTGCAGTTATTTGTGGATTTAATTCACGCTTTGTACCCGACCTTCAATTCTATTTTTGCAGATATGGCTTCCATTCGAGTTGCGTTAAATTAACCATTTAATCGCCGAATCGTCTTTAAGTTCTTTTTAATTAAAAAAAAATATTAAATGAAACCTATTTCCTCAACATTTGAGGTGTAGATCAAACTCGAATAGAAATTTATATGACTGTAATCTATAGAAAATGCAAATTTGATAACTGTACAACACTAAGTTTATTCGTCCCTCTTAATATAAATAAGAATAAACAGTAGTAATTTTAAATATTGGATGCGTAATAGAATCAGCGTTTATTTTCAACCTATAGAAGTCCACTGTTGGACATAAGCCTTCTCCATGATATTCACTGTGCCCGGTCAGATGCTGCTTGCATCCATCGGCAGTCCGCCGGGGATATCAATGTGGAAGGACCATCTTGTAGGGGTCCGTCCCACCGCGAGCCTGTCGCTACATGGCCGCCAATCGAGAACCTTTATGGAGACTAATCCGCACTATATACTTTTATTCCGAGTACCTACTGTGTCAAATGCAAGTCTTTGCGTCCGCTTAAGTGACATCAATCTTATAACACCTGTTCGCATTTACAAATTTTTCCTCAAGTCTTTGACTCGACATGCTTAATGAAGTAATTATTAATGCAAATTCAAGTTTTATTATTCAAGAGGCCAATGGCCAAAACCATTGTGTATATTAGCGTGTTAAGCTATCCAATCGTGTGTTTGTCGTATTGTATTTTTTTATGGCTTTCCCGTAGTTACGGATTGTCCCAGTATCATGTAAGTCACGAGACACTTCATAAAATGCTTATTTTAGTTGTCGCACATCACAATATATACTTGTTTTTATTCCTTTCGCATTTTACCATGGCAATGATGAAAATTTGAAGAGCCGTGCCTCACTCCCTCCGTTCGGTTTCGATGTAACCTGTATGTGTGGTGTGGGTTGGGAACATTCTCCATTTTGTATTCTAGTTGAACTTACTCGTATTTTGTATATCTTTCTAACGTATAATGTCCACGACGTACTTGGTGGCGATTACCTTATTTTTGTATAAGTGGCGGTGCTAAGAGGAGTTGGAGCAGCAGCATGTAACCATATACCTCGGTTTTCCCCGACCAACACTGTCGACATTCAAGGATTTGGTTCTTTGGTTCTATTCAATGCTGTCACTACCAAAAAACAGAATGTTACTGAAGAAAACAAATAAACAAACGAACAAATGTTAGTAAAATACATAACCAAATAGCCTCTTGAAAACGTATTAAAAAGTACAATAATTGTATTATTAAAAGTATTAGATTAATTAATGTTTTATCTGATACAATAATTTAACATATTTATTATCGGATGACTCTGGCCGTGGAGGTGTAGCTTTGGTCTAAATGGGACAAATATCAAAATTTAAAACCCCACTGCAGTGAAACTCAGGTGTTTACACATATCGGGGCTCCTATAGTCAAAAGCAATAACCTATAATCAATGGTATAATACGCCTGATAAAACAGTAGCCCCTCTGGCTGGCGATAACAATGAAACATTCCTTTTATATTATGACGGAAATGTGGAAGCTCCCGTGGCATAGTGGTGAGGAAGCGAGGTATATCGAAGCGCCAACTCTGCTAGCACCGCCACAGTGACACATATCACCCACGTCTTCTGGTTCGGTTGCTCTGTCGACAGTACTCTGTGTTCAACGTGGACCAGCTGCGGTGTTACACTTGTTATCAAACACGACATTCTTCCGAGTACATTGAGCTGTTTGTTGAGCCTGTTGTGTCATAGACCCTCGTCCCTTAAGGCCACTGGTACTCAGTGGCGTAGCTTGTCCTAAAGAGGCCATGTAATAACATTTGCCGTGAGGTTCTTTGCTCCACTGTAGTGAGGCGGGCATTTGTATCAGTGATTGGGATCAGTGACCACTTGGGTTGGGTCGGTACTTATTACGAAACATTACACATTATGATAAAACAGTAACTAAGTTAAGTCTGTACACCTGGTACATAAAATATATATATTTATAAATCAATCATTGCTAGGTATTGTACACATGATACCGAACCCAATTCAAGTTTTATTCAAACTTATGTCTGTTCGAGTTTCACGCAAAAACTAAACGGATTTTTACCAAATGTTGTATAGTTGTGTAGTTTATAGCTCGGGTCTACATTTAGGATACTTTTTACTGGAAAAATCTTTCCAATCACTAACTGCAAAAGGGCACATTCAGAGGACGCCAGTTTAAACTAGCCTAGCATTAGTATGGGAAACGAGTTCTGTGATAGGTCAGATTAAACTGGTACGCTTTTTGTAATAATTTACAAAGGTGTTATGTAAACATTTCGAATACCTTGCGAATGAAGTCGCGGGCGTCTGCTAGCTGTAAATATAATGACAACACGATACAGATTTTTTTTATGACAATAGAACAAATAGCCAAAACACTTCGATGAAATATGTTACAACGCCAGTGGGATTTGAAAGCACACACCGGGCTGACGTACTAATTATTATCTACTTTCTCTTATTGAACATTTTTCCTGCCTTTTTATAGGAAATTTATTTAAAAATATGTATAAATATTCTAATTGGATTTGTGCTATACATAATCCCAGCATAATTTCATAAAGAACTGCACAAACAAATGTTGACCAAGTACTCGGAGTGGCAACTATGACACAACAGCTCTTGTTTAAATTTTGTGTAATTTTGCTTTGTGTGTTGTGTATTTGATGCCGTATTTGTAACGTGCGATCTCAATGATATTAATGCGAGTAACTTTTACTTTAAAATTTTAATGATATAATACATATATGGTTTTTGATACAATCAGACTTATTTCTTTACGTTGATCCCACATCGCCTATATAACCCCTATTGGTCTGGGTTTCTTTGAGGAACTGACCAACTATCCTTTGCCAGACAGTTCGGACGGCGAGTGAGCAAGAGGTAATAGGTTTACTGTCACTAGCTGCGTGACCTCTAGCTAGGCTTAAGTTTTGCAGCGGCTCGCCTGTAGTGGTACCACCGTCTGCCAGTCTATTTAGTTTGTAAGAGTCTGTAAACTGAATTTTGCAAGAAGCTTAACATCCGTCGGGCTCAGGTTGGCAACACACCCTTAACGTATTTGGTATCTATAGACGGCGTGTATTGGGTAACGTATCATTATGGAATCCGTCGGCATGTTTACGTTCAAATATTATAAAAAAAATGCCTCTAGATAAGCTGCTTGTAAGTATTCAGTGACACTCTGTGTACATGAATATAAGTGAATATGCAGCTTGTGGCTCATCATTAGTGTTTAATCATATAAGCCATTACAAATATTAATTTCATCGTGATCGTCGTAATCACAAAACATGAACGTTGATGTAAATTCCAAGTTGTATAATATGTAGATACTGCGATTATCGTAGACGTGATGGCGCAAAATGTGTTAGAGGCTAAATTCTAGTTGAAAACTTAAATCGATTGTGACCGAAGTGAAGTGGAACCGACCAGCTTAGCCTTTCTGTTACTCAGTGGCGTAACTATACCGTTTGTGGCCTGTGGCAAATTTATCAGATGGGCCCCTACACCAACATAAAGAAGCAGAACCAGCAATTAAATCCTTTGAATTTTTAATACATTCTTTTACTTGTGTATGAGTAGGTAACAATAAATCAGAGACAAAAAACTTTTTTTCCTAAACATGTATAATAAATTATAAATGTTGGTATGCTCCTCTGACCGGTCCCCCTTCCGACTAGGGGCCCGTGGCATTTTGCCGACTTACCATCCTGTAGTTACGCCACGGCAATAGAGGTCTGAAAGGAAGCAATGTTTTAAACAAAAAGTAGCTTAAATGGGATTTGAGAGATGCTGTCATACACCAGGAGCTGTTTCTTCCTGCGGCTCCATCGAAACTTGGGCTGTTCTTCAATCCTTGCAGCGCTGCAAAATCAACTGGCCCTATATAGAAGTACTGAGATATCTCTATCAACCCGCAACAATGACCATTCGAATCCACGATCAGAAGGCACAACCCATTCGACTCCGCAGAGGTGTGCGACAAAGAGATATAATATCTCCGAAGTTCTTCACTAACGCGTTGGAAGATGTCTTTAATGCTGAACTAGACTGAATGAGGAATTGACGGCAAGTATATCTCTCACCTACGATTTGCCGACGACATAGTCATTTTGGCAGAAACAAAGCAGGACATGAGCGAGATGCTTGAAGGCCTCGATAGCGCATACAGACGAGTGGGGCTAAATATGAACTTGGACAAAACTAAAGTTATGTGTAACAGACACGTCGTTGTAAGCCTGGTAACCGCTGGAGGCGCAATATTAGAAGTTGTCGATGAGTAAACCTATTTTGGCTAAATAATACAACTAGGCAAAGACAACTTCAATAGAGACAGATAGACGTATTCGCATAAGCTGGGCGGCTTTTTGCAAGCTTCATCACATTTACACGTCGCCATTACCGCAATGCCTGAAAACCAAGGTTTTTCATCAATGTTTCCTACATGTACTGACGTACGGTGCTGAGACATGGACGCTGACAATGCTATGGAAAGGGCAATGCTCGGTATCTCGTTGAGGGACAGAATAAAAAACGAGTATATCCGCCACAGAACACGAGTCATCGACATTGCCTTGAAGATCAGTGGGCTAAAGTGGCAGTGGGCTGGCCATGTTCGTCGCAGAACCGACGGGTGCTTCATTCATCAACGATTTTGAAATGAAGACCACGCACTAGTAAGCGTAACGTTCGACGCCCAGCAGCTCGCTGGACTGACGACTTAGTGAAGGTAGCAGGTGGTGGCTGGATGCCAACAACTGAAAACTGCTCAGAGTGGCGCGCATTAGGAGAGGCCTACGTTCAGCAGTGGACGGCAGTCGGCTGATGATAAAGATGATGTTGATGATGATTTTTTAGCCTTAGTAGTGAGTTAGCCTAAACTTTCTATACTGCTGTGTTTAGTATTATTTTGCTAAAGCTAAGGAAAACCGGGTAGCTTCCATTACTAAACACAAAAGAAAGCATTTTCACAATTATTTGATCATATTGTTGCATATCTCGCCACTTCAGTCCCGTTCACGTTACGCCTAAAATAAATTTATCGCTGGAACAAAAAATGTAACCAGTGAGGATTTCATTTCGTCTCCATGTTACGTATTCACCCGCCGCTCGATATTCAGTGGCATATAACGAATCAGAATTTTTGATCAGTCACCAAAAACCTCGCCTTGCCTCGGCTATACATACGTAATGAATTCGGTCCGTGTCGTGTGATGGTTAATCAAATAAACCAATACATACGATATGAGATCTAGATGAATATATCTTACACATATGAACATTGGTCTCAATGCTAAAGCTTTTAGTAATATTATTTTGATGTCAAGAATCTAAATAAAGCAGGAGT
The DNA here is from genome assembly GCA_018237365.1 of Caria ino melicerta. Classification (NCBI taxonomy): domain Eukaryota; kingdom Metazoa; phylum Arthropoda; class Insecta; order Lepidoptera; family Riodinidae; genus Caria; species Caria ino. The sequence goes on from DVZN01001146.1 coordinate 6,753, forward strand.
TAATCAACTCACCAGCCTCAGTGCACACATTATGACAGAAGTTCAAATATCGAGGCGAGATTTTTTATAATTGTAATTGTAATTTCATATTGTAATTTAATGTTTACATGGTTCTCTTTGCCATGCTATATGCCACAGAATAGCGAACGGTGCCCAGAAGCCAACACCCATTATTACTCCGTAGACTAAGGTAAATGTGAACCTGCTATGAACTTTAAATGGTATGGTGTCAAATGCACTCGTGGATCCATCGTGGTGTGACGATCTCAAAAATAAGGGGTTGAATTTGACGATTTTCTTCTTACTTAGTAACGTATTAAAAAGAATTAGGCGAAGTATTATTAAATTATTGAAAAACTTTAGGCATATTAGAAGTTTTCATGCATTTTTTACGCAGAGCTTACCCTTTTTCCAAAATAAAAGTAGCCTATTTTAGTCCCTATTATATCAACTATCTACCAGTGAAAATTAAAACCGGTTCAGTCATTTCAGATATTACTTGAAACAAACAGACCTGTCGACACGAACATTTGAAAAAAAATTGTAATGCATAACTTCCACATGCATTTATTAGAAAACTGTTATTTTGATATTACACAAAACACCTCAATCTGTAAAGTATATTCAATTACATAAAAAGATGCCTCTGTGGCCCAGAGAACTCGGAGTTCGACTTCGGCGCACAAGGTCTCGAGTCGGACAACTTGTTCAATTAGTTTATTTAGTTTTCTGAAATTCTGAAAATATATATAGAGACGGATGTGCCACCTGTCACATTATGCGACCTAATATCGTCGGCTAATTGTGGGTGTATACTAGTATATGCCTCTACCCACTCCTTCGGGGAATCTATGAGCGTGGCGATAAAAAATAATACATTAAATTGGCGTAAGCCTTAACTAATTCTAGACAAATTTTCATTTCGCTTTTTCCCCTCTCCCACAGAAACCCTTTAAGATAGAGTATCCTCCATCCACATTATTACGATCGGTCCAGTAGTTTCGGCGTGAACCGTGCCCGCGTGGCTGTATCCCGACAGACCAAAAAACCTAAAAATCTTAAAATATGTTCTGCTGCTTATTTTTAGTCGACTGGACAATTTTTTTAAATATCTATAGTGTTATTTATATAGATATATAGATAGTTCTCTGAATAAAGCCTTACCACCGATTTCCCAAATATAATGCGATAAAAACACCTCAAAAATTACAATAATATGATATGCATAGTAAAATAAGACGTTTATTGATATGGATGGTAAAAAGATACAGCAATAAAATAACACGATGAAGATGAAACAAAACTAGCATCCCCTGCGGCGGGGTGTAATTTTGCATTGAGATCGATCGGAGGGTGGCCGAGGGCCGGTGAGGAATGTCGCATTAGGGAGTTTGCATGGGGTCACCGTAAGCCGTTTCCGATAAGGCCCCCGGCGCATTCGGACTTTCGGCATTTTCGGCTCAATACTCGCTTATCTGCCTGCCACACTCGCCTGCAATGCACGTGAGCTGAATAATGCATCGAAGATCCCCAAATTGAAATATTTTTTCTACCACACGCCGCTATCGACTATTCAGCAAGTATTAACAATCTTTAGAAGACTTGTTGTCTTCATCCAACAGACGCTATATGATCATTGATTTGATTATTATATTAGAATTTAATTTTTAGCGGTATGGAGATAGAACTCATTTGACGTATAGGCAAAAAACGCGGTAATCACTCGAACCATTTTTATTTTTTCTTACAAAATAACAATATTGTAAATTCTGTATGTATTTTTATAATTAAGAAGAATACATTATACAGTTTTTTATAATATTGGAAGGCAAACAAGCAGACAGTTTTCCTAATGGTAAGAAACTCACGCCGCCTATAGACACCAAAGGTGGTAATGGCGCTTTGCCAACCTAAGGCCGGAATGTTAGGCCTCGTGCTTAAGTAAATTTACCGGCTATCTTACCCTCCAGACCGGAACACGTCAACGGCAAGCACTGACGATATGGCGGGAGGAACAGGTAAAACGTTGATACCATTTCACCTAGGCGAGCCGCTGCGACGCTCTACCACCTAGTCAAAGTTACGGTCTTAATGAAATTAAGCCTATGCTCGCCTTTTACGAGCTGCCCGGAAGGATGGCAGATGGTCTATTCTGCAATAGAGCCCGAACCAACACGGGATAAAATTTGTTTTTATAAGAAACACGCTAAGTCAAAAACTGCCCTTTCATGCATATTTTCAAAACAGAATCGATGTTTAATTTCCTACCTTCTCCGACAGCTCAGTGTTTTGTGTACCTATTTGTATGTAAGACGTAATAGCATATAATTTCATACAAAAGAAGCGAAAATGAAATAATCCCGAGTTTTCAGCGCAGTTCACTCACGTAATCCGTCCATTACGGCATTGTCCTCCGACAATGGCCGCACAGAATAAAGAATCGTGGCCATTAGGTAAATTTCCTTATTCATTTTTTTGCGTGACACCCTCGGCGTGTAAAAAGCGGGGAAAATGCTATTTATCATGTGGAGATGCGAGAAGCGGGAGATTGGATATGGTTGTCTGCGAGATCTCAATCTTGTGTGACGTGATCAAGGACGTAAAGGACCCGTTCTCGTGAGCACTTTGTAGATAATTTACGGTGATATAATCGTTGCTGTCATTAGTTTATCTTAGATATGATTTTTTCTTTGATCTCATTTTGAAGTGTTAAAATTTACGCAGATACGTGAAATATTTAGATATATTCAATATTAATCGAAATATATATTAAGTAGTATTTTTTATCGTATATATCAATTATATCGTTAATGATTTAATCTACTTATTTATTTACATTTTATACTAACCACAAACGACTGGAATAATAATTGTTCCTTAGTTTCATACTTCAGCAAATCTTAATAAGTGTCAGTTTATTTGTTACCTATCTTTCGACGCCTAAAGAGGATCTCACACTGCCGCCGCATCCCGCGCCGGTGGAAGGGGCGACGGAAACTTATATACCCTTTCACCGCACGGAGACGCGGTGGCAGTATGTTGTACTGTGCGGTTATATACAAATCAAGATTTTATTAGTACAAAGGTTAAATCCGCATCTCCGCACACAGGAGCAGTTTCCAGTGCAGTGTGACATTCGCCTAAACAACAGAACAGATTTGAATGTGAGAGCGTACCAAAGATTACTCAGAATAAAGACCTTTTTATTAATAGACTAATTATTTTTTTATATTATTATTAGATTATTCTAAACTAACTAAGCGACCCGCCCCGGCTTCGCAAGAGTCCAAACCTGATACTGAATATACTCGTACTACAAAATGTCTCTCACAGGCATCACACTAGAGACCTCTAAAATCATCAGTGTTTTCTCAATTATTTTATGCATGTACTCTAATGATATATAGAGACCTCCCTATTGAAACACTATCTATTAAAGTAAGCCGCATCAAAATCCGTTGCGTAGTTTTAAAGCATACATAGAGACAGACAGTTTGTGCCAGATTGTTGACCGATTTGCTACCCGACACATCTTCTTCGTTTTCTTCTTCTTCATCCTAACCTTATCCCGTTCCTATATCAGATGATATCGGGGTCGGCTAACTAATCTAGGGAATTTGACAAGAGTCCAAGTTTTTACGCAGAGAGACTGCCATCTGACCTCTGCAACTCATAAGCGAAACCAGGCCCAATCCTTACTCGTATCCTTGTTACATCTAAAGCGAATTTTGGCTATTACTGGCACACCGGAGTTTAAAACGATAGTGTCTCTACGTAAACATAAACCAAGGCTGTTCATACAACGGTGGATTTTTTAATGCGGCCCGGGAAGGAAGTTTTAAACTTTAAAGGACAATGCCAACTTTTAAAGGGACGTTTGCCCCATTTTAATATTTTCATAGATTCCAAATTGAAGAACGATATATCTTATATATATAAAAATCTTGAGTCACGATGTATGTTGCCAATAAACTCCAAAACGACTGAACCAATTTCAAT
>DVZN01001147.1:0-10751 GCA_018237365.1 Caria ino melicerta
GACACTTGGCACTCGATACTCTCTGCCTACCCCGTAAGGGACTTGGCGTGAAGATATGTATGTATGTATGTATATAAACATTCCATAACGAGTATAAATTCTGAATAACACTAAACTATTTTATTATTTTTTACTAGATTGCTTTTGAAAGAAAATTATCTTTTAGTTTATAAAAATGTTCAGAGCCATCTAGTTTTAATTTATGCAACTAATTTACACTATGTATAGTGTAAATTAGTTTCATAAATTAAAACTGTATGTATAGTATACATATTTAACAACCCCTTTTAAAATCTGCTAGTCGATCAGTAACATATTTAAAAGGTCCCTTGGGTTAAAAGAATATTTTGGCAAAACTTTAAGAAGATTAGACTCAGGAATATAAACATTTGGACCCCGTTACTTGGACCTCATATTGTCGGCTCATCGTGGGTGCATACTAGTATGTACCTCTGCCTACCTTTATTTTTATCTTACTTATTCCTGCCAACATAATATCAGTGCATATATAAACGTGTCCCGATCTGGAAAGTGAGGAAGACAGTTAAGTTACTTTTGCATGAGGCCTCAGGCAGGTACTGTACCATTACCACCTTTGGTGTTTACTTACCATCAGGAAATCTGAGCTTCTGCAGAGCTAGTTTTATCTCTTCCTAACTTAACATTACATGGATTGCAGATCATTGTACTATGACCAACAAAAGGGCATGGAGAAATTTGCTCATTTGTTCTCTCATACGACAAACATTTTTTAATTACAATGAATAGGTCAACACTTGACCACCATCTCCACCTGATGTTAAGTGACGATGCGGTTGAAGATGGATCATGCCTACTTAGGTACAGCCATACTTATGTACATATTGATCCAAGAATACACTCACAGGCAACAAATTTCACTCCTTAGCCGTTCGCATTGGAAAAGAGGCTAAATCGTTTTGTGCAGATGGATGGAATGTCAACTACAAAAGGGTGGGATGCCCACGTCTTGTGTCCCTGTGGTGGGATGGGGCTCGTTGAATTAAGTTGTGTAATTCCTTTGCACATTCTCCGAAATGTATTCTATAGAAGATCAACAGATGAGCTATCCTCACTGGTGTTTAAGGCAGTTTAGCATTAGTCAGAGCAGAACATAGGTATTAAAGTAAATTTATGTAAGAATTAAATCTCAGAATATTTAGAAGACAAGCATGCTTGGGAATATCTGCTACACTGAGATTTGTAATGTAATTTTGCAATGCAGTTTGATTTGTTTAAAGCACAAATTTTTATATTTGATAAGTATAAAGTAATTAATATGGAGGAAGCTAGGCAAGTAAGGCGACAATTGGCACTTGATACTAAGAGGTATATTTAAGGGGTATATTTATGTTTTTGTTGTATTCAATTAGTAATAAATATAAAATATATTACTAATTTATTACTAATTGACTGTTTATTACAATATTACTATTTTTGAAAAATAAAATACAAGCCTGCTGAGTTTCTTTTGCTGGATCTTCTGTGTGTGGGCACGATTCCGATCCGATGGTAGCTTATAATATTGAGGACCCGTCACAAATACTGTTTGTGTGGTCTATATGAATAAAAAAGTTTCTGATTCTGATTCATACCTTTTTGAGGCACAGATAATTTCCTTTTATTAATAGTCCGTTTATCACCGATGACTTTGTAAAAGTGTTTTGGTTTCAGAACAATTTTTTTATTTTGCAAGTTTCTTTTTAATTTGTCAGGGTAATACTCTTTCGTTTCTTGTGTAACACTTTCTTTCAGATTTGGTTTTTTAATTTCTTTTTTCCTTCGATTTTTGTGTTTAATGTGTTTGGATTCTTTTTTCTCATCGGTTTGTTTCTTCTGTGAGGATTTAAATCTGGTGATGATTGTTTCAACAGGCATTGCACGTGGTATACCCTTTCTTCTCGATCTTGTTATTTTCGTAGACATTTTAGTGCAGTGATGATATAACTGAAATACAAATTTCCATAAATTTAAGTTTGGAGGAAACCCAGACTTATGTATTTGAATTATAATCTAGGATTTGATCTGCTTTCCCTTCTGAGTTTCAGAGGTCAGATGGCAGTCTGTGTAAAAACTGGCACCTTATCAAACCCTCTAGTTTAAGTAGCCAACCCTGATATCATCTGATATAGAAACGGGTTAAAGCTTGTACAAACAAAACAAATTTTCATGGACTCATACCATTAGAAACTGGATATAGGAACTGTAAATAAGCCAGTCATTTTGCTGTTATAAATGTGCATGTATGTAATGTCTCTGATTTAACAGTAAATCCAAGGTGCCACCATCAATTTGAGCAAGCATCTGCAAAGCTCTACCATCTAGTAATGTCACAGCGTTAGTGATAGTAAGCCTATGCTCTTAATATATTCTACAAAGGAGCCAGTACCAATTGCACAATTGAGTGTGAATTTAACATTATCAAAGTTTATAAAAGAGGAGAGTAAAACCTTTAGGTATACCTTGTAAATAATAATATAAAAAAATGTCATCAAGTATACTTTTGCCACCTTATCACTGGCGGCCTCAAAGTTCAATATGGCAGCAATCGAGCGTCATATTGTGAAAAAAAAATTGAGTTTGAGTGGGATATTGTTGAATAAAGGCTTAAAATAATGGTCCAATAAACTTAGGATTATTGGATCATCTCACTGGCCGAGTGATAATATAGTGGCCTAAACATATCGACAAATAGCGAGGCTCGGGTTAGATTCCCATCAGGAGCAGGCGTTTGTGTGATGATCATTGACGTTCACATTTCTGGATCTGGGTAAATTTATTCTAATATTTATGTATGTTTTTCTATGTATAATATCCTTGACTAACACCTATAACACAAGCAAATAATTTGCTTACTTTGGGGTTAGATCAATATGTGTGATTTGTCTAGGAATATTAATGAAATTCTTAAGCAGTAAAACTGCAAAACAACGTACTGGTGAGTCCCATACATTCTAATTATTTTTATAGGATCACCTCAAAGCATACACTTTCCAACAAAAAATGATAATTTTGAAAACTGGTCCAAAATTGGCAGAGTAATTGGTGAAAATATATTTAAAAAATACATACAGCCGAACATAGATCTCTCTCCTTTTTGGTAAGTCGGTAGAAAAGTTACATATATAAAAACATACTTATCTTCACACCAACGCCATTTCGAGAGAGACAGGTAGGTAGAGAGTATTGAATGCCAAGTGTACCATTAGTGGTTGTGATGGTAATTTATTTACTCATCAGTTTATTGCAATCCACTGATGGAAGTAGGCCAGTAGTGTGTGGGGCTTGTAAGCCAGTAGTGTGTGGGGCTTGTAGCTCATAGTCACCATACTAGGCAGGCAAGTTAGTAACTGCAGTTAAACTTGTTATGGATGGTATTGATGACAAGGCTTATAATATCCGTTGTCAATTTTAATGAGTATTATCAAAAACACTTAAAAAATAAATTAAACACTTGAAACAGTTTACATATTTTTTTCTAAGTTGTAATAAAGTAAAAACACATTAAACAATAAAAAAAAATGGTGTATATTCCCTATTCTAAACTGCCCCCACCACACAGATAAGTAATGATGATGAAGACCCATTTACTCATACTTGCGTCCTATGAAATGCCTGACAGACAAGCTATGATTTTTGTCCACATAAGACAAACATGAAAAAATAGCAATAATTAATAAACTATATGATATTAAGGCTTATTAAACTTTATATTATAAAGATTTTTTATATGTGTCCCTATAAACTTCTAATGGAAATAATATTGTTTTAAATGGTTATCAGTAACTGCTTCAATAATCAGCAACCAATATTGTTCAAAGATTCATAGGTGTATCTCTTACAAAATGGCTGAACTTTCATCAATTTGGAATCAATAAAACTGATTTTCTAGGCTTACAATATATAGCTAAACAATAGCCAAATCATAACATGTTACACCCATATAAAATTGAGTGGGTTGCTTTTCTCATACAATTAAATATTACCTACATTGTTTAGATATAACATTATTTCCTCCTATATTAACACTTTTAGTGCCAGTAACCCAGCCTGAGGGTTCTTTAAAATGTGTAATCAAAACCGATAACCCCCTAGGTAGGTTCTATATTTATTTCCAATATATTCTAAGCTAACATTTAGTTTTACTCAAAAATTTTTCCAATGTCTTTCATGGTTTAAAATCTATTAGCAAACATGGTGACGTCATAAACTATAAGTTTATATTAATGTGTTAAAAAGGTTCACACCACATGCCATGATCTCGCTAGGCAGGTGCATACATAGACAATTTCCACGGTATCCTTAATTTTATTCTAAATTTGTGATAGTGATGAAAGTGTTAACTCTTTTCTATATATTGCCTATAGATATTGCATCTACATTCTTTGAAATTCAATTAGCAAATATTATATGAAGAAATCAATAAGCATTCTCTCATCTCTGAACGATAGGAAAAAGCAAGTTAACGTACGTAGTTAGTTCGAAGAACAAATCATACGGACAGACGTTACTACTGACTATGTTTAACACTACAATACAGTGTAATAAGATACAAATTAGTCATAGTATGGTACTTACGTACTTCAGCGAGATATATTTAACAAATAATGTATTACTCAGTAATGAGTAAACGTGTTATTGAAACCAATAATAACTAATAAATCTAAATGAAGGTCGGAACAAGATTAGACAAATCGTACTCATAATGAAAAAATGATACATGTACCTTGAAACTCAAATTTGAATACTCACTTACCTGAAAAGGTAATTAAAATTAATGTCGCGTGGAGCGTATCTAATTTGTAAAGCTTTTGTAATTTTAATTACAGCCACTCAATTCACAATATATTTAATTTCGCACAAATTCATAAAACTTTGTAGATCCTCCACGAAATATATAGAGAAAGTAAGAATTAGGAAATATTCGTTTTTAAACGGCAACATTTACATATATGTCAGAAAAGATGGAACTTCGTCACTTTAAATTAAAGTTAACATATTAATTAACTTAAAAAAGACAATTTTACGCTGTATTAGCCTTTGAACTCGTTACTAAATAATAAATGTATAATGAAAAAAACTTTTCGTCACCGGTTTGTAAATATATGGCATATTAAAAACGTATAATGACAATATTCAACCATATGTAAGATTACATAAATCAGGTAAAGGCATATAAACTCAAAAGAAATTAATCTATTAAAGCACGAGTAAAAATTATTTTATACGTACCACAAGTTTTATATTAGTTTTTTCATATTACCTACATAATTATGATTTACTAGGTAATTCGGTCAATGATTTTTTTTTGTTATCTGACAACATTACTTAAAAATATGATGAAGCCTGTTTGTTTAGTATTACTACCTATTGCAATTTAGGTAAGTATACTACATATTATTAAGTGCCACTGCAATTATTCTAATGTCTAGAGAATTCAACAAAAAGTACTTACCACAAATGTCAATATCAATTACTTTTAATAATTTTAGAATTATTATAATACAAGATAAAACTTAAAATCAGTTGTGTTTTTGGTTTTCATGCATATTTTTTTAAATTGCTATCTTGTAACACTATAACTTATTAATCGATTTGGATTTTTTTGTAGAATATATTATCCTTTCATTCTTTAAAATTTTCAAAAATGTGTGTGACCTTGAAGTTGTTACCCGTTACCATCACTTCTACCATTAGCCATCCGACACCACTACGCCCTCCACACAATGGCCCATCGTAGTGGGCCACTGTAATAGCCCATAATGTAAAGGGACCTTTACACGTCATGATATCGATGTTCCATAAGTTAATAAACTCTGGAATGGGGCACTGGTTTTTATATATCACCTAGGAATGATGGCACTGGTTTTTATATATCACCTAGGAAAAATGAACCTACCTAGGAATAATGTAAGTCTTGGTTTTATTATGTGGATAGTGTTTATTGGTTCCTCTCCACAATGGGCCATTTAGCACATCAAATGATCGTCTATCATTGCCGCCACGATCGGGCATCTGTCCATATAATCGTGAAAATTAATTTTACTGACTTTCTACTGTAATATCTGCATGTAATGGGTTTCAAATATACACTACTTTTGATATAGTTCGATAAACTCAATTAAAATAATCATTAATCCACGCAACTATTAAATTTTGTAGATCGACAGAAATATATTTATACTACACGAGACAACTTCGTATTGTTTATTTGTTTAACTGCGATTGTGTTAATGCGCTTCAATCAAGAGCCATAATTTCTTTGATGCTCTGACACACCGGCGATCATATCCAATCATGGCCGATCATGACCGTTTTTTACTCTCTACACTAACGTGCGTACCTTTAGTTGTCCACCATGGCCCATTGCGACGAGGAGCCTTAAAATCTTGGCCACAACTAAGCGACGCATTGCAAATATCTACGGTGTCTCTAGGACTGGTTATCTCGTGCCACCGTCAAAAAAAAGAACTATATTATTAAGGAAGCCTTCTTCCATTTACCACCTCTATGTACTCTGGTTATATATTATTATTATACGAAGAGCTTTGTTATAGTTGACAATTCCAAGAATTAAAGCCCGATCCGAGTAGTAATCCCTTACCCCTGCAAGAAGGTAGGTAGAGGCCTTCGGGGTGTTAGGCCCCCTCTCCCTGGTCTTTTTAGCTAGCCTATAGTCAAATTTAGCCAGGTTGTTGGGTTGGATGGTGACTCTTCCAGATGGTATAATAGGTTATAGTCTGAATAAAACAGATTTTTATTTTTATGTGGAATTGATATTTTTATGAACAAAATTCGATCGATTTTATGTTATTAATTAAATTATACCTATTAAAATTGCAGCTTCATGAGTTAGGTACTCATGAAGCTGCAATTTTAATAGGTATTACTCAAAAACAAGGTAATTATTACCTGTGAATAATTCACTCTCATTGTATAATTTTGTTGTTACAATTATATATTACAATTATATAAAGGACCATATTCCTTAGTTACACAATGGTTGAGCTTAATTACGAAGTTTAGATGAAATCCGTGGAGACTGCGTTTCGAACAATCACATGAAGCACAATCAATTTCCTTGAATGATGTCACTAAATTGTGTTCTATCTCTTTCTATGGCAACGACGATCTGAGTCCGTAATACCAGACACTAACGATTTTCAAAATTTAAACATAAAAGCAAATTTCAAGAATTTCAGGCTAAGTGTGACTGAAACAGAACACCGATCTGGGAAAATTGAAATTGTCTTCAGCAAATAGTATTAGATAAAACATCCATGGGTTTTAAGGTTCTTGGCCTCACCTGTAGCGCCATTACATATCAACAGCGGCCGCGGCGAGCACCTCGCGCGGGCGGCTGATCCCAAGGCTGCCAGCACACAGGCGCCGCCCGACGCCGCTAGCGCCACCGCCAGCTGCGCCGCCGTGCCGCACCACGCCCAGCGTCTGGCGGGGTGGGTGCCCGCCTTAACTGGAAACATCAACCGAATACTTTAACTGGTGAAATTAATAGCATTAACTTCCAATACTAACCAGACTGACATTAGATTTTTTCGAAATGATTTATAGCTGATAGGCGGCTCGGTCTCTACAGCTTAAATTACTTTTGGCAAAGAAACTTTTGGGTAGAACAAAGTGTGCCACTGAGTGGCACTACGGTTAACAATAGCTAAGAAAACTTCTCAAACAAGCAATAATTTAAATATAAAAGAAAAAACCCGACTGGAAAAATATTATAATATTTAATAATCCATCTGAGGCTGTCCGAAAAAAAGGTAACTTACCATTCATTTTGGTATGTATTTTTTTGTAAAAAAAAAATTGTACCTTTCAATATGGCTTCATTGGCGTGGTGTGACACTATCAAGACAAATCTGCCGATAATTTATAGGTTATTATCCTTCATGCCGTTCAGACGGCAGAAAGCAACCTTAGATAAAGTATACTCCTAGATACCGTATATGACGGCCGATATGGTCTGATTGGCGTGTAATCTATATCAAATTTCTTAGTGGCTCAGAGACAATGTACGACAAACACGTGCACATGTTTCAGATTCCGCAACAAAAAGAACTGAAATTGCGTATGCGCAAATGCATATGATGCATGCGCAGACGAACATAATAAGCGTTTGTTTAAAGTTGACCTGTCAAAAAGTAGCGAATCTTACAACGTGAAACTCTATCTGAACAGTAAATTATCAAAGCCACTTATAAATTTATATGCATACGTACACTCGAAAAACATAAATTTTCCTCTAAAACAGTCGGATACCAGTCCTGATGGCGTTCTGTACCTATGCCTCTTAAAAAGCTAAGCACAAATATACATATACTGATCGACTATATTGATCGACACATATTGGCGGCAACGAGACCCCCGGTCCGCCGCAACTATGATGGCGGCAAACCGAAACACTGCTTGCCGAACACATTTCCTTCTTTTTTAATTAAATTTAAATTATGATACTACCAGAGTCCGAGATCCTGTCTCACAGGAGGCACCCTTGAGATGGGGATCATTGGTCCAGGACGAGGTCCCGGTTTCAATTCCCGGGTCGGGCATCTTGTTCTATGAGATTTGACCTTTTTTCTGAACAACGTTGCCTGGGATTGGATTTGTACCCGATATGTCGACGGACTGTCAACATTCACGTACCGGGACATGGGTACACACCAGTAGGTATGTACCTTTGCCTTATCTTTCGATATGGGCTGGCTTCATATTTTTTTAGAAAATAATAATAAAAATATACTTACTACTGAACTCATGACTCCTCCAACCATATCCAAAATTCAGTTCTTTATGACCCTCAAACAAGCCAAAACTGATACGCCCATCAGAGTCCGAAGGGTTTGAACTGCGACGCGCCCTTGCATCAACCCAATGAATCGTCCCCAAAGCCGCAATGATCAGAGCGATACACAAACACGCCCCAAAGAAGGTGGCGAAAATCATAGATCTCTTAAATAAATTGAGCTTCATTTTGAATTTTCTCGGTTACTCTAGATCATATTGGCATAACAGTACGTTGTTCTGCCACTAGATGGCGTTGTTTCATAATTTTCTCTTAGTGAGATCTTGTTCCCATTGTCAGCATTTTTTCCCGTTCTTCACACAGTGAGAAAATCTGTAACAATAACATAATTCATTTAGTGTCAAGGTTTTGATCATGCTATAATAGCTTTTTTAATCCCTATTATGTTACCGTTTCTCTTTTCTAAATTATGTAAAAAATGTGTTTAAAGTTCAATTCGCTTGCGTTTCTTAAATACACAAAATAATATGCAAATATATGATTATATAAGGTAACAATTTTATGTAAATATCTGTATAATATATGTATATTATATCTATCAAAACACACACTTGAACTTTTCCACAAAACAATTTTTAATAATATTATAAGCGAACCGGTTTCGCTTTTTTACAGCATCTTCAGGGATATATTTATACATTTATTATTAATAAAACATTTTTAATTATGATTATATTTTATCTTTACAATAAATATACTGATGGTAGATACTAAAAAAAAGTACAAGTCTGTGTTTTGAATTCTACCAAGTGCCAACGAAGAAAAGTTTAGATAATATATGTATACTTACTAATCAGCTATTGGCGGTAATTCAAGTGTGTCTTTGTTTATATATAAACTACATACTAGTTAGTATACACCCACGATTAGCCGACGATATTAGATCCCATGATGTGACGGGTGGCAAGTCCGTCGCCAATCAGGCACATATCCAAAGCCAGGCAACGTTAAGTTTCTCAGACAAACTGAAAAAACTTATAGAGAACAAGTTGCCCGACCCAGGAATTGAACGCAGGACCTCTCGCGTCAAAGTCGGACACCGACACCATACGACCACAGAGGCGATACCTACATATAATGTTTACCAAAGCTAATCTTTTTTATTAGTTCTAGGTTCCAATGCTAGGTTCTAGGTTTTTTGTTAAATTAAAAAAATAAATATTATGTAAAATTGAGATGCCTTTTAATCCATTTTAACCACGTGGGCGATTGCTAATTGAATCATATTTTATTCACCAATTTTTGTCCAAAAACTATGAACCCTGATCTGTGATTTTTGTATAAAAATCGATCTACCTTAAGATTTTTATAGAAAACGATATAGTAGATCTGCTTGACTACTAGTACATATACATACATACCTACATATCTTCACGCAAAGTCCCTTACGATGAAGGCAGAGAATATCGAGTGCTAAATGTCACTCCTCCATACTTGCTTAGATTCCTCCAAATTCGTTACTCTCTTCTCTTCTGTCCACATTTTTTATTTGTCTTACTAGTACCAAAAAAAATCTAAAGCGGTCCATAAATAACAGAAAACTGAACTAACATTTTTTTGAAAGCCCGTTCAAAAAATCCACTCTGACTTGCCCATTTTGTTCAAACAATCGCGAATTAAATCCAAGACTGAGATTATCGTATTTAAATACAAAAGGTTAATTAAATTCCAAGTCTGTTAGGATTATGTAAAAATGGCGTCATAACATAGTACCGTTCTACTTCCGCTACAGAAGTCGGATTTTATTTATTTATTTGGCACTTGGCACTCGATACTCTTTGCCTTCCCCGTAAGGAAGAATGAAGTAGAATATATGTATATGAAGATATGTATGTATTAATTTATTTATTTAACGTCATTGTACACCAAACAAATAAATTCGTACAAAAGGCGAACTTAATGCTTTTCGGTA
>DVZN01001148.1:0-10748 GCA_018237365.1 Caria ino melicerta
CTATTCTACAAAGAAGCCTAAACCAACACTAGAAGTGACTCTAGAAGTGGGAACTCAGAGTCCGCTTTCTTACCGTTACTTTTTCACTTTCCACTTTTAGTATGAGCGCCAGTGACAGATCAACATGACCAAGTTTCTCTCAATCGATAACGAGTGTGAAGCTTCATAGAATATATTTTATATTTTTCATTGTCGGCGCTAGGTAAAACTTCCACTTTCATATTCAAATGAAAACACTTGTACTGTTTTACGTGTCACTTATAAATTTTATTAATTAAATTTTATTAATATATTCACTTTTTAGAGCATCATCAGGGCTAAAACTTAAGTTCTTAACTTACTTCATAGAATAGTATCCAACAGTAAATAACATTCGTTCCGATGCTGTGGGGGACAAATAAATAAATATCGCTGGACAAATAACACAAATTGATCTAACCCAAAGTAAGCAAATTATTTGCTTGTATTATGACCTATTTATGCTAGTCAACGTTAATTTATACATAGAAATACATATATATATTTCAGAATAAATTATTAAACACCCAGACCCACAAATGCAAACGTCTGTGTTCATTTCACAAACGCCAAAATTATCCAATCAATTAACTATAACATGGTGGTTTATATTATGCCAACTGGTTGCTCAAATATGTAAATAGGAAACCGTTGAAAGTAATTATTATCTGTTACAAAAATACCCGGTAATAGCTTCAATGCAACTATGAATTAATATATTTGTCAACTGACTGTATTTCAGTGGTGTACTGAACTAGGTTGAACTATGGACCCAAGCCAGTTTGATCTAGGAACTTAAATCTGCCCTTGATGTGACCGACTCCCAAGGTAACTCAATGAAATACTGTTGGTGTGATCTGACCTTTAATTTTGGCTAGTATGCACATGCCTTATTCAGGTCTAAGCTCGAACTGTACAAAATTAAATTGTTGAATTATATAATACACCGTGACACAGGTGACACCGTTTGATTGATATTATATAATTCAACATTTAAACGTTGCCGCGTGTGAAAATCAAACAGTGTCGTCTAGTTTTATATATAATAAATAAACTTATTTACTACAAGCATCATAAACAATGTGCAGTAAATGGAATTGATTTACCGTTATTTCTATATGAAAGTAAATGTTTTTACTGATTTGTAAAAATAGTGTAAAAATATATTACTGTACACTAATATTTACGCAAAATTATTTTTTTACATAATCATACTTGTCATACATACATATGCTTCACTTTTTGTTTGGAAACCGAACTATCTTAAATGAACTTTGCTCAGATTGTTGTAAGTTACGTGTAGGTCGACACGTCAGAACATAATAAATGGTATTAAATTATTCTCAGGTATTATCGGCCCAGACGATTTCCACAATCTACCAATTAGGTCCCCACTATGTCGGGACACTACAAGCTCCATTACCGCCCGGACCAAACCAAGAACCCCTTGCCCCGTTAATTGCTGAAGAGAAAGTTGTTTTTGGAATTAATGCCAGAGCTATGTCCCAGCTAACATTAGCGAAAATACGCAAAGTGTACAGTAAGAATGATAATAAGGCAATAGCAAAACAATTGGGAATGTCGTCGCACGAAAATGCTACACCTATTCGGATACTCCACAATTCCGCCGGTCATCTAATGGGCCCTGCGAGGTGTTTGGGGGGAACTGTTGTTGGATATTTAGGTGTCAGAGTCTTCTGTCCAAAGCCAGCAGCCATTATGGTACGTATTATCGGACATATAAATTTAATTTCTTATGGTTTTGAAAAAACGATGTCTACTTAAATGATATTCTACCCTTTTATCAAAAAGAATAACAAAACTTCCTGTAATAATAGCCAAATCGAATATAGTTCCCTTAAAAAATGTGTGGGATAATACAAAGAGTATAAGGGTTGCCTCAGTTTTCAATTTTTTAGTCAAAGTGGCTACTAGCCAGTCAACCTACGGACTAACAGAAATAATCCAGATTTTATATCTTACAAAAATATGCAAAGGATAAAGTGATAACATGACTATATTTAACAACTTTTGTTAATATTGTAACAAATTTTTGGTAAGTCGATATAAAAATAAAATTTGTTTTTTAATTTTTAGATTGACACTGTTGGTGGGTGTTCAGTACTGTTAGGTTTAATAGCAATGGCCCAAGACGTTGAATGCTTGTATGCAGGAGTTAAAGCTCTAGTCTGTGTGGTGCGATCGAATAAAGCGGCGCAATCTGAGATGGACAGACGGAAAGGATACCAAACCTTAGCTATGTTGTTAAAGAAAAAGAAGCAATTGCTCAATTCTCACATATTACATCTAATATTTGGTCTAGTTGGCACAGTGGACAGTCAGAAAGAAACATCATCCATACCAAATCTCACTGCATTTCAGGTAAGACTATTTCTGTAACTTTAATGTCGACATACAAGCAAATGATTAGGTGTAAGTTTTGAACAAAATACACTATCTTTCGGGAGAAATCAGATTACATAAACAATGAATTTGAGGAATGCCTGCCATGCTTTATGTATGTCTTACTGTCGTCCTGGTACGCTGAAAGAGTGTTCTTTTTTAATTCAAGGTTTTTCTAAAAATAAGTTTTAGTTTGTTGTCAATTTTTTTTTATTAACAACAGTATAGGGAAGACCAAACTTTGGATGGAAACTACTATGCTGTTATACTTGTGCAGTTTTTGTATACAAATCAAGACTTTTGAGAGGTGTTTGGTGCAGTGTGAGATTCGCCTTATTTCTGTACTATTACTATAAAGTTTTTAAATATTAGTTTCAAACTGATAAGATATAATATTAATAAACCAATTTTAAAAATTATTTAGTAATATTATAGAAAAACCATGGCTAATAAAAATTCGTTTAATAGAATAAGAAAGATAAGGAGATATTAACTAAAAGTTTAGTTTGTTTTTATTTAAATTAAAAAAATAAAGACATGCAGGAACGATTCTAAATTTTCGTTCGACTTTATTTAATCTTTTGTAATGAAGTTTCCTGACATGAATAAATAACAATTTAGATTTCTGCATCTGTCACTTGACTATATAGCATATCAATAAATAAACTTTTCGTTTTTCGGCTTCAAATTTTGTTGAATTAATGTCACCAAAGTTACTTACTTGAAATTTTGTTGAGTCAAATTGTGTTGATTTTAATTATTATATCGACAGGATCTCATTTGCGATTTGGACGTATGGCATGGCGCACCCGGAGGCCTGATAAAATCACTCCTCGAACATCTATTAGAGCTGGCCACAGAAACAGCACACAGAACGCACAACTTACGCACAATGAGAGAACTACAATTAGTACCAAAACTTTTATACATAGTTAATGATGTTAAAGTCGCGAGCACAAAAAATGTACTTATACACTTATTAGCTGCTTTGTTGGGGGGCCAACCGCGACCCAGCGATCTTCTCTGCTTAGGACAGTTCATGGCGTATACTCTCCCCTTGCCATCCCAATCAGAAAGAGAAGTAGATATTAAAGATGGGGAATTTGAAAAAGATGGCGAAAGTGATAATATTATTCTGAGGAACAAATGCTTAAACTTGTTGCATAGTTTATTATTTACATCAAGGAATTTAGTAAATACAATCGTTTGTGAAGAAATATCAAGGGTATTGGGAATGGACTGGTTGTTAAGTTTTATGCAAGAGAATGTGCATTCTAGTACAGTGCTGTGGGCTTTGAGGATATTGGTTATTCTTTGCTCTGGACAAGGACAACAGTCAGCGATTTTACAAAGGTAATTTAGTAATGTTTTATTGTCCAGATTATTAGGTTAAATGGTTGTTATGTTTTATTGTCATTTATAAAAGAAATAGACGAAAATTAACATGTACCAAATGAATATTATTTAGCAAGAAATATATTGTACACAAATTGGAAACAAAACAATTTCATATAAACTATGAACATTTACAAGTTTATACAGAATTTTCTGGTGTACATATTACTTTTCGAATAACTTGACAAAGATAAACTGCCACTTAATATTGACATCGAGTTTTGACTCGAACTTGTTTTCATTGTTAGCTCAACCCTATTGAGTCGTGTTGTAATCGTTCTCTGGCGAAAGTGATGTAAAATAAAGAGAATCCTAATTGAAATTCTAGATACAAATGACCTGTGCTAATTAATATGTTAATTTTTAGCCCGTTTCTCTTTTTTTAATTATTAATTTTTTCAGCGAAATTTGCTCGTAAAATAGTGATGTATTTTTTTCTATATAAATAAATTTATGGTCTCTTTATACAATATTGGAAGACAAATAAACGGAAGGATTCTTATATCGTAACAATAAAATTCCGTCTGTATAGATATTGCTCCAATTGAACTGTAATTATAGTAGTAATAAAATGAATGATCGTTGTGCGTGTCGTGCTGAGGTTCCGCGAGGGCGCGGGCGCGGGCGGGTGGCTGCGGCACAGCGCGCCGGCGGCGGCGGGCGTGCTGCTGGCGGGCGCCGCGCCCTCGCACGCGCACCTGCACGCGCCGCTGCTGCACGCGCCCGGCTTCACGCTGCTGGCCTGGTGAGAGCGGGTGGCGGCCCTTTACCGGCCGAACACCTTTCTCTAATTTCAAAACGACTCATTCGGGGAAGAGTCTCTCGGTGAAATGTAAACGTTTGCGTGACGTCAGGTTGGTCCTATCCCACCTGGAGATCCCGGAGCTGTACTACCTGCTGTTCGGGCTGGCGCTGGGCCAGCCGATGCGCGCGGGGCTGGGCGAGCGCGGCGTGTGCGTGGAGCGCGTGTGGGCGGCGGCCTGGGGCGCGGCGGCGCCCGCGCGACAGTCCGCCGCGGCGCTCGCCGCGCGCATCTCGCTCAGCGCCGAGCCGGTGCAGGTACCCTCCCCGATCCAACATAAAATCTGGTGTCGACGAACTAGGAAAGTAACACTTTTAAAAAGAAATAACCTTTTGTCTAAAACGATTCGAAGACGCGATTCGTTTTAGCTAAACGTACGAATTTTAAAGATGATAACGACGCTCGCCTCTTTTTGACAAGTAGTATTTTAAATTAAATCCTGGCATCATTTTCTCCGTATTTTGGGGCATCTCCCTTGTCGGTGGAGCGAAGTGATTCATCTTTCCATATTAGGGAACTTCTAAGTGTAGTGGTCTCCCTCACTCGTCTCGCCTATCCTGCGGTCTTACAAATCGGAGAACCACCGACCTCCCCGAAACAAAACGGGTTTCCCGACGAGTGATCTCTGTGTCACCCGTCCGGCCACAGTGTGTGAACCAGCGGGCCCGCGCGGTTGCAGGTGCTGCTGGGCGCGGCGCGCGCGCTGGCGCACGCGGACGCGGCGCCGCCCGCCTGGCTCGCCGACCACCCGCTCGCCATCGTGCAGGTACCCACTTCCCAGTAGCCGTTCGATTCATTTTAAAACATCCGTTCATACGACAACATTTTATTTTTGATATCTCAAACCAAAGATAACGGTGCTGTAAATAGAAGTACTATCAAAGTGAGGCACTTCGATCGGTAGTACTTATTGGACTATAAAGCTAAAAATTTATCTGTCGGTTACACTTCTCTATCTGATCGAACTAACATTGGTCTAAACCTAAACTCGTAGAACGGTTAAGTTGGCTTAAAGTAAAAATATTGACGTTGGCATCGGGTCACAGATAAGAAAATAACCTCCAAAAAAATCTACATATTCATGACCAATACGTTTGATAAAAATACTGATATTTTTATGTGTCTGCTTCAGTCTAAAGGGTGCTTCAGCCGAGAAACCTGCTCATTACGCCTAACGTTCCAATGTATTTATGTTTGTTTTTGTTTTGTTGTGTATTACGTGTGAACATGTCTATTTCATTTACCACTAAGAAAGACGTCTGCTTATTTGTGGTCTTACTCTATACAAAATTTAAATAGACAAATTGTTAAAGAAACAACTACATTCCTTCATCCTTCGTTCTAGCCTTATCCCGTCTCTATATCACATGATATTGGGGTCGGCTACCTAATCTAGGGGATTTGACAAGGGCGCCAGTGTTTACACAGAGCGACTGCCATTTGACTTCTGCAACCCAAGAGAGAAATCGGATGCAATCCTAGATTAGGTCGAATTCAAATACAAGAATCTGTTTCCTCGCGATGTTTTTCTTCACCGTAAGAGCACTCAGACAATATACTCAAGTTAGAAAAACTTATTAGTACATGGCGAGTATCGAACCTGGACTACTCGAATGAAAGACCAAAGCTTTTACTACTAGACCACCGAGGCTCTCAACAACCACAAAAAGAACTGCTTAAAGAAACAACTACATATAACTAAATTTTAAATAGTTGGTTGTGTCCCAAATACTCTTAGCTAAAATACGAATCTAATTTTAATGTAATTTTATTTGACAAATCTAATGATGTCGCATAATCTACAAACTACTACAATGATGTACGACAAGAACACGCACATACATACATACTCAAAATCATATCATCGAAATCGAAACATAACCGAGAAAAATATAAACATTTTGCGCTTGAATCCAACAAACCACCGCCAGCAATAATTTAACAGTATATTATTATAATTCTATTCAAGTACAAGATAAGCAGGTCACAATTGCTTGTTTCCACTAATCAGTATTCGCTTTTAATTACCGTCAAATATGTAGTTCAAGTTTATTTGGTTAAATAAAACTAAAATCTAGCAACCTTCGAGTTTGAGCACCCGTAAATAGGCACAATTACTTGATTAACCGACTCGGTGTGAATTACATGCATTTACTTTATTAGGTTTTCTAATTTGTTTTGAACATTTATATGCGTCGCACGTGATTATTCGAACTTAATCTAAAGGGTTTTATTTATTAAAGTTTTGAGAAAACATGTCTATATTATGTTGCGTGTAATTCAAAGCAATGGATCAACAAAACTGCATGGTTTGTGGCGGGACATCTCTGTGCTTAGAAAAATTGCGCTCAAATCCTTTCGCACTCTTTTTGTATGTTGACGAGGTAAATTAGCTTAAATAACAAAAACTAATTAATCATTTATTTGTATTATACACTAATATTTCTCTACCTTTTCTCCTGTAACCTCAGTGTCTGCACGTCGATTTTATTTACGAATCTATTGCACAATCTTTATTTAAAGATCGTAATTATAATTTCCTGGAAATTATCATAATTAATTTCTGGAAACATCATAATATATTGAAATGAAATTCAGAAAAGTAGATGTTAGCCTTAAATAAATTTTACATTTGAAATCTCCTAGTTTTAAATAAGCATATGTTGTATAGATAGCTATATTCGTACAGGTCCTGTTCTCGCTGTACAACACTCTCCCAGATTTCGTGACGTTGATGATGAGTGCCGAAGTACTCACGGCGCTAGCATCTATATTATTTCCACCGAATACATCGGATGATATACATATGCGTGAGTTTTTATTTGTTTTTGTATTACATGGATTTACATTACTTTGTTAATATTTTTCTCCTTACATATTTTATGACTTTTGGGGATATTACAATTTTTATAATTGGTGGAAACTGTTTGAGGATGTCAAATTCACAAATTCTAATTTTGAACTTCTTGAAAAGATCTTAGTCTTCGATAATGCCAATTTTAAGATTAATTTAAAATCATTACATAATTTTGATCCTCAGCTGTATGTGAGAGTGGCGGTGATAGCTCAGGCGCGTCTACCCCGGGTTCTGAAAAAGAGATAGTGATAGGTGGGACGAACGTCGGTCTCACACAGCATCCAGTGAGACAGGCTATCATGGACTTCCTGAAGGTTATAGTCCTCGACTCGCTGCCACTAAGTGTGTCGGCCAAATCCGCTCCGGTAAGTTGTTCAATATTTCCAGCTGTTTAACTTTCAGCCTAAATAAACTATACTAACAACAGCTTCCTATTTAAAACAAATCATTCACATAGACAGATTTATTTCTTTAACGTGTGAAAAGCTGTAAAAGACCTTCTGATAAAAATAGCCAAATATTGAATTGACATTACTTCGTTATAAGTGTCATAAAGCTCAAATAAATAAAATATTGAAGACTCGTTAATCAATAAAAAAAAATGTTTGAATAATTTCGCTCAAATAAAATTTTAACAATATTTTTAAATGTATTTAGATTTGTAATTGATTGATTACTTTTAAATTGAGATAATTTTAGGTGTCCAAATAGATCTGAACATTCACAGAGACCAATTATTAAATATAAACTTTAAAATTTCTTAACTAAAGTTGCTGAAGTAATTACTTGAAAATTGAACTGGAAGAGAATAAATTGATGATGGTTATAGAATCCTATGTAATGAAACAAAGATAAAAATCTAAATTTAAAATATATATATGTGTGTGTGTGTGTGTATAGGTTTTCATTGTATGCTGCATTTGTCAGTCCTTTAATTGTATTGTAGATTCCTGAAGCGCTTTAAGCGCTGTATCTAACTTGCTCTACAAGTGATTTCTTTTGCTGGTTAACAGAACCCTCCGCTTTTGCGGAATCGACCCCTGCATGATTTTTGTTGTTAAGAGCATTATTATGAACTGTGGCAGTTTTTTGAATAAATGTTTTTTTTAATTCTATAGTTAATTTTATAGAGAGTTGCATGCTATACATATACATATTATTTTTATAATATATATTATCTACAAAATAAATTAATTTGAACTAAGTTATTTGGTGACTAATAAAAACAAATATTGAAATGTAAAATTACAAATATTAAAGGACGAAAACAATCATCAATAGGATTTGAATTGCGTCGACAAATGTCGTACTAACGCATATCCATTTTTGTCGTTAACACTGCAAATCGCTCAATAAAATATTTATTTTATACTGATAATGAAGTCAATAAGTATTGACATTAATATTGGCCACTTAATTCTCGCCGTGTCTTAATAAGTAATTTAGAATGGTGATATAATTGTATTCCATTCCATATAAACAAATATATATATATTGTAATTCTTAGAGTCTGAACTTGAAGTTGTCGTCGATGGTTAGGTCGTGAAAATCGATGTAATGTCATATACATAAGAATTGAATTTTTTGAAGTCAGTTAAATAAAAATACAGATATAATCGATCAGTCGACATCAAAACTTATTGTCTCTTTTGTTTCGAAGCCTATTGGTCCCTAAATTTTTCGTTTTTTAATATTTGTAGATTTAGTGTGAAAGCGCAGGTCAATGCTTACATATATAATATATTAAGATGTGAAATAGATATCTAACAGGTCTACTAACAGTAACAACCGCAAATTGGATGTTGTTTCTAGAGCGTGCCTGCTTCTGACACAGTGCAACCTTCAATGTTTTGTACGCCATGTAGCTTCGGCCCGACGAGATCATATTTTTACAGCGTAAATATGCCGAGTTTAAAATTAAATTTATCTCATTTCAACAGTATAACTTCATTACTTAATACTTGTATACCACTTACTAATAAAAGTGACTATCACACACTTTTATACTAATTGTTCAATAATGTTGTCACAAAATCCACAGCACTGTGATTTTTAGTAAACTATTTATGTGTTCAGTCTTTGTAATAAATAATTTATGATTATCATTATAATACCATATCGACTATTTCATACAAAGCAGTACCTAGTTTACTATTAAAACACTGCATTAGTTTTGGGTATAATGTTCTTTCATTTCCACTTTAAGCGAAATATCAGTATGGGTACCGCCTAGTTACTTTCAAAATGGTTTAAGGATTAGTAATCTACACAAAAGGCACTTGTAAATAATAAGAACATCCATTATTTTAAATGTTCCAGCGATTTTAGATAATGGTGGCTGGATTTAACAATAGTTGGGGCTTTCACGACAAAAATATTTTTTATGAAAGGGACTCGTTTTACTCTTTATAGATAGATGTTTATTGATTCATTTCTAGTTTCGTCCCCAATAAATACCCTCTCTATGAATCTCAAAACTAAGCAAATAAATTTCTAATTCCGTCTTACACCGAAAAATTGTATCAAAGATGCTATTCATGTAGTTTAAGAAACTTGATTGGCATGGAAAACCAAAAAAACACGTCAAAAAGTCTTCACGCATAATGACTACAAAAGAACGCAAACCGCCTACTAATAATTCCGCTACTGTTTGACTTAACGTGATTATATTACTTTTTTTTAATTTTTAAAACTTACAAAGGCTAAGTTAGGTTAAGGCTAATGCCTAAAGAAATAAAGTTTATATTTGAAAAATTCACTTTCAGACTTTGTAAATACATTTTTGTATACATTCCTAAAAACTTTTGAAAATGTCAAACGAGCCGTGAAGAATTTAGCCCGGACTAGCACCCGTGTTTACTCAGCGGACAGCGTGTAGGATGTTCCTTCTACATTGCACGTTAGGACAAATAAGGTCAAGACGTTTGAAATTCACTGAAAGTAAGGAAGCTTATTACTGAGTATTGAAGTCAGAAAAATAAGTGCTAAGCAATATTGAAAATCAGTTCCCGGCATTGAAAACTTTCAATTTATAAGACTAAATCAAATTAATTAATAAGAATAAATGTTCAATTTATAAAAATAAATGCAAGTCTGATTAATCAAATGAATACTAATAATATGCGAGATAATATTAGTATCCATTTAATTAATCAGAGATTTTCAAAGTTAGTTCTGATTTTACTTTTTTTTTTTAATAATATTGGAAGGCGGACAAGCAGACGGATTTCCCGATGGTAAGAAATTCACGCCGCCTATAGACACCAAAGGTGG
>DVZN01001149.1:0-10747 GCA_018237365.1 Caria ino melicerta
CCCGAATAAATTTAAATTTAAAAACACCGAGACCCAGAAATGCAAACGCCTATGTTCATCACACAAACGCCCGCCCCCGCCGGGAATCGAACCCGAGCCTCGCTACTTGTCAACGCAGTATCGCTACGCTACCACTCAGCCAGCGAGACGTTACGGTACACTTGCATATACAGTAAATAATCTATCAATTATTATTTTATTTAATGATTCATGAAATATGTTGACAATCTGTAAATTTAACTAAGCTTACAGCATTAACACAAATTTAATTACATCGCCTTTTCAACTTGAAAATCTATAGTTCACAATAGTTTGCAATTACATTCGAAAATATTGAATTTACAAACATTAACATCCTTATAGTTCTATTAATAACTCCATAATTATCTATACAAAGATTTTACCTTTCGTGCTAGTGAAGACTGTGTAACGGCAAGGTAAGATTCTCTTTATAGAAAAATAAACTTTATTTACTTCTCGTTACGTGCCCTTTTATAATGTTACACTCATTATTTATAAACATACAAAGTTAAGGTACTTTTTAAAAACAGCACCATCTATCAATCAATCAATAATTTATTGCAGTCATATGTTTACATTAACTATTATGAATATTATACAGTATGGTCTTAACATAGGAACCCAATTAGAGTATAGTAATTCAAAACTGGAATAGAAACGGGTCCCACTCTTGGCGGATCACTTTATATATTTTTGAAAATTGCATTATAATCCGTTAAATAGGTTTAAGATCCAAAAAAAAGCGATTTAATTTTATACTAAAGTACCTGGGTGGCCGAACCTTGCTCGATATACTTTTTTCTCTGACGTTTTCTAAAAATGAAATCTAGCTAAATCGATTAGTCATCCCGAAACCTCCTGTATTATAAATTTCATCAAAAACGTCGGAGCCGTTTCCGAGATCCCCATTATATATCCCCATTACATACAATTGTTCGTTTAAAGGTATTAAACAAGGAAAAGATAGCGTACAACCCGGCTCTCTTGATGGAAAGAGACAACAGTGCGCTATAGACATCATAGATGTCTTAGAGGAATGGCGGTTCTGTAGGCGGGGTGTTAGGCATAATAATGTACAATTCTACCGGATACTCTATCATCCAGACTGGGACACGTGTCAAGGCATAGGTGAAGAAGTTGATCCCTGCTCAGCCACTTAGACTAGTTGCTGCATAGTATATTTGATATTTTCTTGCGCTTGGTAAAACTACAGAATAGATAGTAGTACTAAAGTACAGAAGACTCACTCCTAACAAAACGCAAGTTTAAGTATAAAGCTAGCTGATATCTGAATGCAATCAAAATTGATACTTAAGACGTCGATTAAACCCAACCCATTGCGGTGGACCTCTGTCGAAGCCAGAAAGCTAGAAACCCGGTTTTCGCTTTAACCGCCTACTATACTCTAATAGACGGCGAATATACACCTGTGCTGTGGAGGTACACACCCCTGATAAAACTTCCACGTATTCATATTTTTAAATAAAAAGAACACTTGTACTGTTTTACGTAACACTTATGTTTTTTTATTATTTATAAAAAAAATGTATTATTTGTAAAATATAGGCTATATTGTCTTATTCTTCACATGTCTTATTTTTTACAGCCTCAGCAGGGTTAAAACTTAATTACAGTGCCTGCCACCAATGAAAAATACATAAAGCATTTAAAATTCATAATAACACTATTTTTGTTAATCCTAACCCGGTACAAAGTTCCACAGGTCAGCTAGTATATTACAAAAAAGTATTTACAAAACATCATACAAGCGTCGTGGTGTTAACATGTAAGATATAAATAAACAAAAACCAACCCGAACCTTCACAACGCCCAAAGAAACCCAGATAGCTTCCGTTCAGCCTCGCTGAGTGACATTTGATAGCGCCTCGTTAGCGTTAAACTCTATTCAAAATTCAATTAAGTCGTCACAACAATACAAACGATTGGTCTAAGGCACTAAGCGATTAGTAATTATAATAAGTCTTTTACAATTTAGATAAAGACATTAGGTAACGTTGATTTACTGGGTTTCTGTGCCGAGCGCTGGAAGCGTGAGAAAGTATTTTTTTTAAATATAATAGATTTGTTTGCCAACTATAATATGTATATGCTCACCAATACCACAGATTGAAAGAAAGAAAGCAAATATTTGTAGGTATTTACATGGACTAAATAATGGACGTGGATTAATTATTGCTTATGACGCGTCATCGTTTTTAAAAGCTACCACCGGATTTGAAACCCCGCTACACACTGAAAAGATTCGGCGAAAGAAACTCAGCGGTCTTGTTTTTTTTTAAATTGTTTACACTATCACTATTTTTACACGAATTTTTAAAAAGTCTATTACAAATATCTATTACTTCTTTAAGAAAGTTCTACTAGTAATTTAATGTAAACTTTAATAAATAAAAAGTGTTAGTAGACAAATTACACTAATTATTCTAGCCTCAAATTATTGGCCAGTGATATGAATATCATTCAACAATACTAATAAATAAATTATATAAATAAGTAAAACCAAGAAATAGAGTTAGATATGTTTACATTATTGCCAGCCCTACCGGATGTCTAATCTGAGCCCTGCCGTTAAAGGATATTAGGCTTACCGCTTTAACAACGAGGTGGTGAAACCTATAGCTAGTAGCCGATTGTAGTCTCTGCCTTATAATGTAATGAAATGTAATGAAGTGTGGCAAGCTTATCGATAAACCAAGTACATGTCCACCCTTTTGTAAAAATGTATTATTACCCTTTTCATTTTCATTTTTCATTCAATAATTATACTAAGTAATCATATGGTGACTTGCTTTGCTCCTCCAGTTGTAGATCGATTTTATTCTTTTTTTTAATATTTCTGAGGTAGTAGCTAACTAGCTACCATACAATTTGAATGTGGTACATGATCTTGAAGTTGGTTTTGCAATGCCTTTCTAAGGATTAACTTGTATGCTTTTAACTTAGACCACACACTGCTATAAAATAGCCTCAAATATCAATAAATGTTGGTAATCTTAAACGACTCAACACTCGTACTAATTATTTTATTTATATCCTTTGTTTCAGAAGAATACGCGTCTCCACAGGGGCTGAATGGTTGTATGTGAACGGGGAAACGTGATACGGGAATAATGCCAGCTAATGTGCAAATACGCCAGACGAAATTCGAAACTAAAATGGTCGCCATTGTTGTTCTTTTTGGTCTTTGGTTTAATAAAAGTCCGAGACATCATCCGCAATGATTTTGATTTCTATCCTTTCTAAATTTTGCTGTGGGGATTTGTAGTATTGTTCTTGAAAGTTAACAGGCAGAAGATTCTCTTGGTAGTAAAAAAATACACCGAGATTATACAATTGAAGGTACTGACTGGTATATGCTTGCTATGGCCCTGAAGATACTATAAAATCTAAGACAGAAGGCTTATAAAATATTTAATTGTTCTCCTCATTTTCAACCAAAAAGTATGAAACCTAAGTGTTTATAACCTTCCTCAAAAATTGTGCTTTCATAATAATATGTAAAATATCAAATCCGATTAATTGGTGTGTTTAAAAAACAAACAATTAAACTCTTCAGCTTTTCACCTTCTTTACCACGTCGATAAATAGCGAGGTTCGAGTTCAATTCCCGACGGGGACGAGCGTTTGTGAGATGAACATAGACGTTCGCATTTCTGGGTCTTAGTGTTTATTAAAAACGCCTCTTACAAACTACTTAGTTATTTAAAAAAAACATGATTAGATAAATGACATGAGCCTAAATCTAACATTGCATCTAACTAATATATTTTTAAATATATTATTTTGTTAATACTTTCACAAAAACTATTGTTTAAAATTAATTGAATTAAATATCGTTTTCTAAAAATTAAAATTATATGACGAGATTTTGTGATAGTCTGAAAGAAAGTGCCGGTAGCCTTATACATCACTTTTAACCCATGAAAACTTCACAAACAACACCAACAAAGTACAAGTGTTATTTTCAATCGATATTAATCCATCTGTCACATGTACTGACCTGTAAAAATCAGACAACAAGTCCGCCACGAGTGCTCACAAATCGATTAACCGCTTATGTTCACGGTTAATCTCGTGACCCTTGCAATACCCTGTACCACGTACCCTTACCACCGAACACCCGAATAGCACATCCTCTTCCCTCCTTACCATTTTATAAAGGATAGAAAATACAATCGTTCGATGTAAAAGAATATTGGTAAGGGGATTCCACCCTCTATTTGACAGAAGCAAATTCTTGGGTACTTCGTCAAGGATTAGTGTTTAGTGGAGTGGACCATGGCGGAAGTGAAATAGAACTGATTGACTTCGAGAGCAAACACAATATGGTTTCTAAGACGAGTTAATCACATTTCATCTGGCGAGATTTTTCCTAAATATTTTAACCTACTTGCAATTGTGGGTATTGGTTATTGATTTTTTTTTGTAGTTACCAGAAGCTATATAAATAATTTCACTATAAAAATTGTTGAAAACTTGACTTGAAAAATTGTTTCATAATTTCCGAAAGGAAGTTTTGAAACTATAATTAATTTGAATAAGTTTTAATATAGAAAATATATATCTCTCATCTATATAGAGAATATATATAGATAGAGAGAGAGAGAGAGAGAGAGAGAAATAGAAAGAGAGAGAGAGAAACAAGCAAACGCTTTCGTAGACACCAAAAAGGCACCTT
The DNA here is from genome assembly GCA_018237365.1 of Caria ino melicerta. NCBI lineage: Eukaryota > Metazoa > Arthropoda > Insecta > Lepidoptera > Riodinidae > Caria > Caria ino. The sequence goes on from DVZN01001149.1 coordinate 4,721, forward strand.
TCCTAAACAGGCAAATGCTAAAAAGTAAACGTATTTTACCGGCTGCCTTACCCTCCAAAACGGAACGAAAAACTCACGTTATAGCGGCAGGAAAATGAAGAAAAGTATTTTTTTCGCATGAAGAAATTATCTTAAAAAATTAAAGATGCCGTTAATATACAGGTTTCCCTTAAAATAAAAACAAAGTTAATGTACAAACATACACATTATACTTAATCATGTTACAGTTTACGAAATAATTGCGTTCATTGTAATACAAAATAAACTGCTATTTGCAACGTAACAATTATATAGGTATGATAATTACGTAGGTCAATATTACATATCACTAACCTGACCATCTCTTTGGTCGAGTGGCATACACACTTAACCACGCCGATAAATGACGAGGTCGGGTTCGATTCCCGACAAGTACAGGTTTTTGTACAAAAAGATAAATAAAGGTAAACGTCTGTATTTCTGGATATAGGTGTATACATTAATTTATTTGTTTCCTATTAAAATTAAGAAAATTGTTTGCTAGCAGCGTTAGGCCTTTAACCCGTTTGTGGCAAAATTCAAGTGTGTTTATGACTCATACGGGGCCCATTTAGTCCAGAGACCCTATAGCATTACTACGGCTAATACAGGTGAGGTATTAATACACTGTAAACAAATACATACATATATACACTAGCCTATGATAGTCCTCTACTGGAGAGTACGTCATCACGTCCTCCAGTCTCTACAAGGTGTCCTCTTTGCGTCGTTGGTCCATCTAGCCAAAGGGCGTCCCACACCCGAGCCACACATTCCAGAACCCGTTTACTCCGGCTATCGGTTATGCGACAGATGATACCAGCTCAGTGCAACATCAGTTCGCTACATTTAAACTTTATTTGTTAAAACACCAAACATGATTTTTTTTAATTAATGAATGCCTACCAAAGGCATTTTTTTGCCATCTCACCTGATGTTAAGTGATGATGCAGGCGAAGATAGATCATGCCTGTCTAAAAACAGCCTTTTTACTCTGCTCTCAAAGATGGCTAGGTTATAATGTTCCGGAAATACACTCACAGGCAGCGAATCGCTTTGTGCGGATAGTTATTTTTTGTAATATTAAAAAGCAAACAAGCAGGTGGATTCCCTGATGGTATTAGAATTCCCTGATACCAGAGGTGGTAATGGTGCGTTAGGCCTCGTGCAAAGGTAAGTTTACAGGCTACCGGTTTGGAGGGTATCCAAACCGGCTCACGTCAACGGCGAGCATTGATGCTAATAAGGTGGAAGAGGTGGAATAGCTACAACATATGGGTGAAACAATCGCCCGCGCCTTGTATTCCGGAGGTGGAATGAGGCTAGTTGAATTAGATGATATTATCATTATACGTTAATGACATTATATTTTGCTACTTGTCTGATACTAATGACTTGAAAATTCACACAGATTTGTAATTTATAAAACCATTGGCTTCATTTCTGCCAATTAGTTACATAGACAAGTAAAAAATAAAGCGATATTTTATAAAACCTGTGTACAAACAGTATAGCTTTCAAAGCTTTTACTAAATTAAACAATATTATTTGAAAACATTAAAACAAACACCGGAATTTCATGTCAACAAGGGCTTTCAAGGGTTGTCAAAACCATTACGCAACATCTTATGGATACCAACTTTTATTAAATGTTCATTCAATAGGGAATAGAGGGGACTTGAAGTTGCATTGTTTTCGTAAATATTATAGATGCACCTACTAATATTTAGACGATTAAGTAAATTCTCTATAGCTCTGAAAAAACCCTACAATATTTCCAGGCACAACGATTCACAGATTCGCAGAACTAACATAATATAGGCATTTTCTTCAGTTATAATGGATTTTCGCATTTTACCTATTGTTTTTAACAAAATTTCAATAAAACTAAGTTTGATCCAATAAAATATCTCTACAAGTCTTGACAGATGTTTGATAGAGATTAGATTTTACGCAAGCTCTACCTATTGCATGTGGGTAAAGTCGTGATCAATGATTATTTGTGAACTTGAGGCTAAGATGTAATGTGTCTCGCGTGAATAAACTTTGCTACTCTACCTCTACATCGGAAAGTAGAATTGGTATGCACTAAGGTTATGACGACAGTAATATGAAAAGCGTTTGATAACTATCCTGAGTCTCCGTAGGGCTCATTAATTGAAATTTCTTTATAAGTTAAATTTACAATTTAGACATGATATCCCTTTACTATTTAATAACGGCCAGTTTCTGAAACTGCAATCAATATTAAACTACTGTTATTTTTTTTCGATTGTTGCTAAACATGAATTAGAAAACCTAACTTTAATTATGATCAAAATTAATATTTAAATTTTAAAAATATTTTTGTTTTAATTTCAAATTTAATAATTCATGTTTTAACAGTAATCAATAAAAATAATCGTAGATTAACATTGATTATCGTTTCAGAAACTAGCTAAAGTGGTTCGTAAAGTTGATGAATTTATACTGAGATATATATTTACAGCGCGATATATAAAATCCATTATACGTATACGACTGACAACCCTACATTAGCGCAAACATCCGTAGGGCTCAAAGTGTCCATTGTCTTAAAGCCCTTAGCATAGATGTCCTTTTCACGACTATTGTGTTATGCGAAGTGCATCTTTGGCAGGCTGTATTGATGGAATTTAAGTGAAATACCAACAGGGGGAAGGCGTTTAAACACGCTAAACATTGATAAAACAATGACTCGTTAGTGGTTTTGTTGGCTTGGATAAACTGATATTAGTGTAGAGGATTTTTATTTTATTGCTTAAATTAAAAATAAATAAATATCGTCACGCCCATATGTCCTCAAAAGGGTAGGCAAAGGTACACACTACCTAGTATGCACACACGATTAGCCGACAATATTAGGTTATCGTTTTATGTTGTAATCAAAAGCATGAAGATTTACAATGTATAATCCCTCAGACACTAATCACGGTCCAAAAGGTGATCAAGTTAATACGACTGGGCTTCAAATACGAAACTCATTAGCGAACACTTTAAAATAAACATGGAAATCTTCAAACCCCGAAAATCCTGAAGCTCAAAATGTCACGTCAAAATAAATTATCCCCTTACTGGACTCCACTACGCCCTTTCTTATCGCCGGGTTTCTTTAACGGATTACGATTTTATCCTATTTTATCCTAGCTATGTTTTCATAAGTGTGAAAGAGAGGTGAAGAGTGAAAATGCTGTCCGCACTTTGTCCTTTTATAAATAAAATTGAATATTCAAAAAGGCGAAGCTGAAATCTCAGTGTGATATTTTGCTGGACGAGGTTGTTTGTTACGTATGTATATAGAGTTTAATAGCAAGTGAAGGCTTTATATTAATTAAAAAAAAATAAAAAAAATCTCTGGACAAATCACACATAAGATAATTATTTGCTTGTGATATTGGTATTAATCAACGATACGAGGATTGAACATAGAAATCCATATATAAATACCAGAATAAATTTAATAAACACCCAGACCCAGAGATACTAACGTCTATGTTTATACACAAACGCCCGCCCCCGTCAGGAATCGAATGCGAGCCTCGTTATTCATAGACTAATAAGACAACAGACAACTACGCTCACGTCAGGTTAGACCGTCTCGACCAACGAGACGGTCTAACCTGGCGGGACGAAATCTGACATACAAATAATATTAAGAGGATGAAAGTGATCAAAGAATTTTGAATAGTACATATACGTAATAGGTCAGTTTTCGGGAAGTCTCATATGAAAATTAAATTTGTCGTCCTCAATCGCGCTGAGGCTGACAGGCCACTCATCTTTAAAGTCCACTTGGCCAAAATACAATTTAAAACGATATTAATAGTTTATTCCGTACCCGTGAGTCCTTTTACATTAAATACATTTTTTAACTCTAATTAAATGTTATTATACTTAATAGTTACAAGCGACTTCGTCCGCGTGGGTCTTTAAAAAGAACAAAAAAGAAAATTACACTCTACTTTATCGATAAAATATAAAAATGATAAATTTGACGAATGAATAACCTGAGTAACACCGGAGGTGTGGGTTCCATCCTTACTGGTGCAGTTTTTTTTTTCAATTTTTGAATTTTATTCTATACTTAGATTTCATGGATTTTTGCGCATAACCCTATTTTTTTCTAAAATAAAAGCAGCTTAAGTTTTTCCCTACCAGCGAAAATCCCCACAAAAATAATTATTGTTTTTTCTGGAACTCAAAAATCTAGTCGCCTAGAATGACCACTTGGTCATTGTTTGTTAGCATGAGCTGATTCGTGTGAAAGCAGACAATCTGTTCTCTATGAGAGAAAGAAGGCTTGACACTAACAACATTTCTATATCACTAGTTCTCGAAAATTCCTCGCGTAATTATAATTAGCCCACGGAAATTTGCATCCGGATAAAAATTGACTGTGTAGAAGCACTTGCTATTCGGTATTACAGCATTAAATGTGGTGTAGAGATAGGTACATATAGGTACGTTCAGCTGCTCAGGCTTAATTGATTAATACAAATCTATTTAACCAAATCTTTGCACGTATAAAGTATATTAATATGCATTTCTATTGATAATTTTACCATTCCGACCTTGGCTAATATTTGCTTTAGGCAGAGTCTGTTTATTCCACGAATTGCAATCCCCTGCCTTGAAGTTGTCAAAATGTATCAAACCCGTCGATTCTACAGTTCCACGATATCAAATCTGATCTTTGAAATTGAAAGTAAATCTCATTGAGACGTTGTCGGCGGGCGGACTTCCCGCTGCGAGTCGGACGTCTATTGCAAGCGGACGTGGACGGTCTCATGTAAATTGACTGCCTTCTATATTAGGGTGGACGTCAGTTGCGGTTGGTATTGTGAAATCTTAGGGCGAACACACACTTATCTGAGCCAAACGCCTTGAATGAATCAAAGGCTAGGAGACCTCGCATACATATCCGCAGAGAAAAAATCCACCGCGCTGAAAGAGATAACCCCGATAAAAATTAGTAGGTTCCATTTTTTGACGCGTGTCGCACTGTTACTGCACGCAATTGATACAATGCGAGCCCTACGGAGGGATTAACCGTAGAAGTCGCGCCGAATCTGATGACGTCATCCGAATCCATCAAGGACTTCTAGCGTTCTTTTAGATTCGAATAATTAAACGTGGTCAATTGTTCAAAGTTTCTTAAAATTTCGTACACATAATTCTAAAATTCGTTTCATTTGATTCTTTCAACGCGTTGGGCTCGAACAAGTGTGCGTTCACCTTTTATTGACACTTAAGTTATGATGTTACGATTTCTAGTGTTTACTCAATTATCAACTAAGTTACTATAGTTATCTCTTGAAGTAGATAGCTTTCATAGGAATTGGTAACAAACATACTTTTTTCAGTTAAATTGTTAATTGATAAGAGACAGCTAAAAATCAAATGCCATATCAAAAGCTTTGGTAATAAGAATTATAATTAATCGAGAAGATGTGGGCGGGCGTTTAACCCGTATGTCGTAAACATTTTATCCATCCGCACGAAACGATTCGGTTCATCTATTCTAAAGCAAACGCCTAAGGAATGGAATTCGTTGCCAGCGAGTGTATGTGTATCCATCTTCAACCATATGGTTGCTTAACATCAGGTGAGATGCTGGGCAAATGCTGACCTATTCGTAGATGAAAGAATTGCATTGAAATAATATCCATTCAATTAACTATGTTTGTCGCGAATAGAAACGGTGTATGTATATATTATATACCGCCTATCATAATAGCATTTTTTTAAAGAAAGGATGTCAATGTCTGTATCGAGTAAATCTATATCGATTGCTAAATTATCATTGCTAAATCCAATCATAGATTCAGTTTTCTTGAGACAGTCTCGTGTGCCCCAACACGTGAACACGCATACAAGTTCTCAAGAACTCTCTGATATCTCTCTCGAGTTTTTGTCGAGTATCTTTGCTAGGTAATTACTCAGTGTTCCTTCAATCCATATTAAATAGATTCATACACTACAAAAAGCCAG
>DVZN01001150.1:0-10745 GCA_018237365.1 Caria ino melicerta
AACTATTTTAAGAAACTATTCTATTAGCAAAGAAATTTAATTATTAAAATTGAAGAGTAGGTTATTAACTGAATCAATGTATAAAAAAAACATATTAAAATAAAAAAAACATAAGATCTTAAAATATAATATCAGTAACCAATAACCATTATTAATGCAGTTCACGAAACTTTGCTTAAAGTAAATTCTTTATAGTAGGGGGGCCCAAGAGGAGATTTTTGTAGTTACTATTTGTTGTTAGTTTAGTTAATTTTTCACTTACTCTAATTCATACTGCTCAAGTTATTAAAACAATACAATCATCATAAGTTGCTAAGTTTTTTTTTATTCGGTTGTTTTATAATTCCCTATATATTTTTGTAATTTAACTAAATGTGGCAAATTAATAAAAAAGAACTTACATACTTCGGAAATAACAAATCCATTACTTTTAATTTTATCTATTTATATGCTTATGTTTTTATTAAGTTGCAACAAATAGCTAAAATATGGTTAAATGTTTCATGTACATTTCTTATATAATAAATTTGTGCATAACTTTTTGTATCGGAATCAAACCACCTTGAACACAATCTCTGATAATTATAGACATTAAACATATTCAGTGTACACAAAATACATATTAGACCTTTCTATATAATTTTAATAAGACCATAGTACTACGATTTGAAAAGAATGACATTTTATGTATATAAAACTTATCAGTTTTACTATCATTCCAATTATGATTTTCTATAAGTAGTCTTATTATTTAAAATAAAATTATGTTATACATATAAATGCTACAATATTATGATTGTTTCTAATAGACCCCACGCTGAGACGTGAGAGTGGTTAAGTGACTGCCAATGAGTTAGATTGACATGTTAGTTGTAATTGCCTTTCTGAATTTATATTTTTCAAATATATACTTATTTGTAATTTCTCTTTAGGACCTACGATTTAAAATATTTAGTACATTATTGTTGTTTTATTTAACTTATATTTTTTGCTATCTTTAAAGCCTACCTTTTGCCCCACCTTTTTCTCTGGTTGGTGTTTTCTTCTAAAACAGAGTAAAACTACAATATGTGAGAAACAGACAGAACATGTAACTTTATTTTTTACTTCAGTCTTTTATCGCTAATATTTTTTTTTTTATAATATTGAAATGCAGACAGGCAGTTAGTTTCCCCGGTAGTAATCGCCTACAGAGTATAGACATCAATTAAGGTGGTAATGATGCATTGCCAACCTAAAGCCTGAATGGTATGCCTGTTAAAAAGGTATGTTTACCGGCTACGTTATCATATATTTATTTTCCTTATATAGTATACAGTGACCATGACATCAAAGGTGTTAATGACCTGTTACCAACCTGAGGCTTTTGAGCCCTGTGCAAAAGTAAACCCTCTAAACCAAACCACATCAACTGCAAGAACTAACTATACCTGTCGAAGGTAACTTGCTCAAATCGTCACTAGCCTCTTAAGAGTTACCTGGCAGGTAAGCAGTTGGTCTATTCTATAAACAAGCGTGGACCAACAGATAAAGTGCCTATGTTTTCATTATTGTATTTGGGAATCTGTTTTTATGTCTTCTCAGTTTTACAATGATTGATCTGTTAAAATTAGCATTTCCATCATTTAAAAAGTAAGAGTTATTTGTAGCCAGTACATCTTACAAGTACCTGATCGTTACTATGTATTAGAATGCGAATAGGCTTCCCTATAACCAATCTATCATTAATAGTAAGTACTTATCAGTTGGCGCACAATGGATCTTAAATGAGGTTAAGTGTTTAACAACAAAAATATTAAAACACTATCGGTTAACTAATTTTAGTTACTGTGACCATAAGTCTTCGATTATGGTTCAGTTTTGTGATGTGAATTAAACCACTGATGATTTACAAGTAACTTGGACCAACTGGTCCTGCTATTTGGTCAAGGTTCCCTTGAAGAATAGACTATCTACCTACTTTCCCAGTGGCATAGCTATCGTAGGGCGGTTTGGTGCGGTGCACCAGGGCCCCGGAGCTATAGATGCCTACTACCAGGTAGCCTACTAATGATAAGTTGAACTCGATGTATTATTTTCTTATTCCTATATAATTTTGAAGGCAGGAGGCGCAAGAGGCGAGTATAGTAATACTGTCACTATTCATAACCCGTGACCTTTAACTTTAATACCACCTGTATTGTTCCGCAACGACCTGTCCAGATTAGTGTCACCGTCTTACCTATTCCGCCTTAATTTCAGTGCTTGCCGTAGACATGTTCTATTTTGGTGGGTAAGGTAGCCTGTTAACTTTTGTCAACGATAAATCAAGTTTAGACGCTAAGCTTTAATTAAGCTTAATGGCATAACATTAACTGACATTGACTATGCTTACTTAAGTCAATTTTATTAATGAGTATTTATCTATAATTTAATCAGAAACGCCCTGGGAAGTCTGCGGAAGAACTGCAAGAAGAGGAGGAGTTACAACTCGCGTTAGCTCTAAGCCAATCTGAAGCTGAACAAAAGGAAAAAGAACGCAAGACACGATCGTACATTGCTCCTGAATCCGGAATTGCTACTTTGCGGCCGACAAGTAATAATTAATTTTTCTAACTACACATTCTAGGTCTAACACCACGAGTATTGCTTAGCGCTTCGGAGTTTCATGCCGAGGGGTGTTCGATCCCGACTTCTAAGGTTAGGTCAAAATCTATATGTCGGTGTTTGTCCAAGCTCCTTTAAAGAATTGACCAACTGGTTACCTGCCAGGTTGTTATTAATAACAAACTGGAAAGGATTAAGGGCGAGGCTCAAATTGGCAACGCATTATTAACATCTTTAATTTAACCGGCCCTATTCTATCACAGGGACACAAGATGTGGGCGGTCATTCCACCCTTTTGTATTTGACATTCCACAAATCCGCACGAAACGATTTGGTTCGTCATTTCTAATGCGAACGGCCAAGGAGTGGAATTCGTTGCCTGCAAGTGTATTCCTGGAACAATAATCCAGCTATATTTAAGGCCAGTGTAAATAGGCTGTATCTAGGTAGGCATGATCCATCTTCCATCATGACCTATTCATTGTAAAAAAAATCTATATAGCCGAAGATATTAGGTAACATCATGTGACCTAATATCGTCGGCTAGTCGTGGGTGCATATTAGTATGTACCTCTGCTTACCCTTTCGAGGATATATGGGCGTGACGATATTTATTGAATAAATCTATTGACAGAGTAAACTGAAAGATATGAATTCATTTATTATTTATTAAGATAAGATTTCATACATTTGGGGCATGTTAACATCATGGAATCTATCTGCTTGTTTATTTTTTTTTTATTATAAAAAAATACTCAGGAGTCAAACAGAGAAACAAACAGAACTCAGTAAACTAAAGAGTAATAGGCTCCAGGTAATAATTCTGTTTGCAATTTTTAAGGAATATCTACTACAATATTCATGAGTTGAAGAGAGTGTAATATTTTTCAGTATCTCCCAGCCCATCTTCAGTAAGTGCGTCCCCGGATCATAATGTCAAAGCAAACTCCGAGCTGTCCCGGTACCTAGACCGAAATTACTGGGAATCCCGGCTATCCCGAGACACGGCTGCTGCCCCCACAGCGCCATCTTCACAAGGAACTAACGAAGCTATTGATGTAAGTTGTATTACGTATATGTTTTCCTTATTGGCCGTGGTTCCCTATGTAAAATACACCGTTTGTCTTTTTGCCAGATAACTCATAAGAGTTGGAATAGGTAAAATAGTGGTAGAGTGCTGTACAGGAGCCAGAAACTCGTCTGAGTAAACAATTTTTCCCTTTGTAGAATAGACCATCTGTCTTCCTGCCCCGCCTGGCATAAACTGCGAGCATAGGTTTACTTTTACTAACACTGTGATTTCTTACTAGGTGGTAGAGCTTCGCAGTGGCTCGCCCAGATTGAATGGTACTACCACCACCTTACCTATTCCTGCCGCCATAACGTCAGTGCTTGCCGTTGAGTTAGCCGGTAAACTTACTTTTGCACGAGGCCTAGCATCCCAGGCTCAAGTTGGCAATACACTATTACCATCTGGTGTCTAAAGGCGGCGTGTATTTCTTTCCATCAGGAAATTGTTTGCCTTCCAATTCTATAAAAAAAATTAGGTGTTTAAGTGTTTGGTACTTTTTTTATACGAGAGGAGGCAAACGGGCAAGTAGGTCTGGCGTGATGGTAATTGGTCACCGCAGCCCACGAAAATTCTCAACATCAATAATCATCATCAATTTCAATGTAATAAATGAATATTTCATTCAATAAATCCACAGGATTTCATAAAGCAAAGCAACTCGAAATCACAGGAAGAAGAAGCAGAGGATAAGGAAATTGATGAATTCGTAGAAACTTTAAAATCGCAAGTGGAAATATTTGTCAACAGAATGAAGAGCAATTCATCTCGGTATGTTGAACTAAACCTACATATAAACTACTAGCAATTGTCTCACTATCTAGCCCTTTTTCAAGCAGTTTAGGAGGTTCAATAAAAATATCGTCACGCTCATATATCCTCGAAAAAGTTGGCAGAGGTACATACTAGTATGCACCCACGATTATCCGGCGATATTAGGTCCCATGATGTGACGGGTGACAAGTCCGTCGCCAATCGGACACAAATCCAATCCCAGGCAACGTTGTTTTTCAAAAAAATTGAATAAACTCGTAGCCCGTTTCGGGAATCGAACCCGGTACCCCTCGCGTCAAAGTCGGACACCGACACCATTCGATAATAAATACGAAAAACGTCTTCTATACATTCCCATTGTTTAACATGTTTATGCAAAATTTCAAGTAGATTAGCCAAAGGAATCACGTTTTCTGATACAGACTTTTCCCGTATTTTTCACCCCCTTAGGAGAAATTTTCGTTTTTATTTCTTAATAGATGTCATACAAAGAATACACCTTCATAGTTTATGGTCTCTACGATCAACGGTTTAGGCTGTGCATTGATCCGTCAATCATTCAGGACAAAGCATTTTATATGTATAGAACATTACATTGTCTGCTATTTTCAACCTTCACGTAATATTGTTTTTTTTTAAATATTCTATAGCACTTTATTCCATTCTATGAAAAATCTGTATGTATGTATATAAAAATAGTCACGACACGTCATATTATAAGTACGACTGGATGCATTGGATTCATTATTCTTTTGTTAGTGTCTTCGTAATTGATAGGAAAAGCTTTTTGAACCTTAATCGACCGTGTATTTGCTACCGACACAAAGATTTTAACCCGGCTTCAGATTGGCAACGTACCACTACCACCTTTGGTGTAAAGACACCAATAGGCAGCGATATCAAGGGATTCGTTAGCTTGTTTGTATTCTAATATCATAAAAAATATTATACAGATTAGTATATTATAAAGATATTTTGTTATCCATATTAATATTTATGTGTTTTTAAACATTTTCAGCGGGCGTTCCATTGCCAACGATACATCAGTACAGACTTTGTTTATGAACATAACTGCAATGCATTCACGTCTGTTGCGATATATTCAACAGCAAGATGACAAGAGAGTATATTTGGAGAGTTTACAGGTAATCTATCTATGTACATATTTCAGCTTTTTACAGTCAACTGATGGGCGTAGACTTACCTTAGAGCTATTTGACCTGTTCTCCCTTTTTCACCATCTAGTCCAGTGATTCTCAACCTTTCATAAGGGATCACTTCCCCAATTTTCTGTATTGTTGGACTACTGTTTGTAGGTATATAGAGTAATGGTAAATATAAAAAATATATTTTCACATACGTATCATATCCTCGAAAGGTACATACTAGTTTGCTCCCACGATTAGCCGACGAAATTAGGTCAAATGATGTGACAGGTGGCAAGTTCGTCGCCAATCGAGCACAATTCCAATCCCAGGCAATATTATGTTTTTTAGATAAAATGAAAAAACTCACAGAATACAAGTTTCCCCGACCCTTTATTAGGTGGTAGAACTTTGCAGCGGCTCGCCCGGGTAGAATGGTTCTACCGCTTTACCTATTCCTGCCGCCATAACGTCAGCGCTTGCCGTAAGGTAGCCAGAAACTTACTTTTGCACGAGGCCTAACATCTAGACCTCAGGTTAGCAGCGCACCCTTACCACCTTTGGTGTTTATAGACAGCAAGAATTTCTATCAGGCAAACACCTATGCTAGAGTGAGAGCCGTTAACATCTCATATTGCATTCTAATCTCATATTAAATTCGGTCATGTCAGGGTGCAGATATTTACAAATGAAAAAAGCAAGGTAATTGTGTGTGTGTGTGTATTAAAATAAATTTCATTTTAGGTGGAATTTGCCTAGCAAAACCAAGGGAAGTGTTAGACTATTGTTATTATGTATAGTTATAGAAAGGAGTGTTGTTCCGGGCTCCTTTGCAGAAATTACCATCTTTTATACCCAAAGCAGAGGTTACGCTTAAACACTCAAAACCGATTACATTGTATTTATGTTGTCTATTGTAGGATAAAATTGCACAAGTGCGCGACAGTCGTGCGGCGTTGGACACGCTTAGAGCAGAACACACTGCTAGGTTGGCACAAGCGGCGGAAGCAGCGGAGAGGCAGAGGCAAATGCAAATGGCAGCTAAGTTGCAGGCTATGAGGAAGAAGAAACACGAGTATCTGCAGTACCAAAGACAACTCGCTTTGCAAAGGGTTCAAGTAAGTTTTTAAAAATCTATTTTAAAAATGGAACACCATTTTTCTAACCAGATAATAATAATTATTGTGCAGCAATACATAACGTACCATACAAATAATAAAAGTTTATATAAAAATGAACTATACACAAAGGCTGACTTATCGCCAAAACATCGATCTTTTCTACGCAATTTTTCTGCTATAGGACAACTAACATGATACAATGGTGATATCTAAGGTAAAATAATAAACGCGAAGTATCGTTCTTCCGATCATGCAATCCTTCTTTATATCCATGCATATCAATACTATAAAAACATAATATATTAAATTTTCAGGAGCAAGAGAGAGAAATGCAGATGAGACAAGAACAACAGAAACATCAGTACATGATGTCAGCTAACAGTGGCTTTTACATGCCCGGAGTTTCCATGCATCAGTTCCAAGCCGGCTTCCCCAACCAGCCCATATATGCCAACCCACAGTTCCATCCTCAAATGATGCCTCAGGTAACGGATGCACAAATGCCTTTACCAGGACAACCACAAATATCACAAGCCAATATACCAATGAATGTTAGCCAAATGGGCACCTTAGCCCAAACTATGCCACAGATGAACAACACATTCGCCATGACGACATCTGGCATTGTAACACAAGCCCCAAGTACGGCCATGAACCAATCAAGTATAAGGCCAGGCATGAACCCGCAACTTCAACAGCAATTAATGATGCAACAAATGCAAATGAGAATGCCAAGTCAGCATGGAGTCCACCAAATGATGGCACAAAACATGCCCAATGGAGTTCCAATACAAAATCTCCAACAACCAAATCAATCTCAACAAATACCAAAACAAACCTTACCAAATCAAGTCCAGCCAAGTTCAATGATGATGGGACAACCAGGACAGCAAGCCAATAGTAATCCAATGTTCATGCAAATGCCAAATATGAGAATGCCTATAATGCAAGGCCAGAATCAACCAAACAATAACCAAGCAGGCCAAGGATACCAAATCAACATGCACAATCAACAAAGCCATCAAATTGCACAATTACCTCACAGTCAAATACCTGGTCAAACATTGCCAGTTTCAGGGCAACCTATCATTCAAGGACAACCTAGCCAAATACCACAAGTGTCTCAAGGAAATCAGCCACAGACAAATCAACAACCGATGCAACAAGGTCCAGGTGTACCGATGCAAGGTAATCCATCAACTACACAGAACCAACAAGTGATGATGCAAGGGCAGATGCCTCATGCACAAAACATGTTACCGCAAAATCACATGATGAGTCAAGGCCAACAAATGCTACATAATCAAGGCCAACAAATGCCACCTAATCAAGGTCAACAAATGCCACCAAACCAAAGCCAGCAAATGCCGACCAATCAAGGTCAACAAATGCCACCTCATCACACCCAACAAATGCCACCGCATCATGGTCAACAAATGCCACCTATACAAGGCCAGCAAATGCCACCTAGTCAAGGTCAAATGCCTATGAACCAAGGGCAACAAATGCCAAATCAAACGAATCCCATTCAAGGTCAAATGGGTCCTGGACAAATGGTCCATCACATTATGCCACAAGGTGCTACCAATCAGTCTGCGTCACAAATGCCAGGAATTCAGCAGCAGATACCTAATCAAGTCCCCCAACTACAAGCTCTACCCCAAAATGTGAACCAACCAATTAAGAACCAGAGCCAAAATTTTGGTAATGGCCCCCCTAACCCCCAAGCACCACCTAATCAACAAACCCAGCCTGTACAAACTCCTGTAAAATCAGAGCAAAACAATAACACAGCAGAACTTATAAGTTTTGACTGAATTAGAATAATGTGACTTAGATATTTTATTTATTCAAATGTATAATAAATAATTATAGAAGGATTAAAAATTGCAATAAAGCAATTGAAATTATAGGAATTTAATATATTATAAATTATAAATAAAAACTTTATGTTCACGCTTAAGCTTACCTTTGCATTAAAATTATATTGTCTTAAGGATGTAACATTATTTCATGGCTTAAAAGTAAAGTACATTAATTTACTCATTTTTTTTAATCAAATTTTTTTTTTAATTAGATTGTAATTTTATTTTATGCAAGTGACAATGGCGACAATTCTGGTGCTCATTATTATTGTTACTTTAGATATACTCATTAAACTTGATATGTCTGATCATGTCAATAAAAACAATATGACAGGAGTAAAAAAGAAATCTATAGATGTCTCTCAGTGGTAGCAATTTTTGAATTTAGTATTGACTTTTTTAATTTATGTTCATGAAATAGTGTTACAACTTACACCAAAAGTGTATTAAATTAAAAAAAGGTAACATCACAATATAATTTTACTCACCTAGATATTCACAGTTCAAGAGAGTTTGAATTTAGTTATCTCTTTGTAATCTATGTAAATGTGCAAATATTAAAAATCCTTTATGTTTTGTTAGAACGAATATTTTTTTAATTTTTTTTAATTAAAATTTTGTTTTTTAAGAACATGTATGTAAGATTTACTATGTAAAATACCATTAAAGTAAAGAGTTTTATATAAATGTAAAGTAGTTGTTAAATTTATATTATGATTTCCTTTAACATAACTTTTTTTATAAAAAAATATATTACGATTGTTGTAATGTAGAAGATTCAAATAAGAATTTTTTACTTGTCGGTCTAATACATTTGAGATAATTAAAATAAAAGTAATATCTTAAGGAGGCTTCCATACAACAGACGTGATCCATGCGCAAGTCCGACGCGCACTTGGCCAGTTTTTTATTATATTGATAGGCAAATAAGCAGACTGACTGCCTGATAGTAAGAACATACACCAAAGACGTGGTAAATTTCCCAGCTACCTTACCCTCTAATCCAATATTGACGTTATGGCAACAAGAATAGGTAAGGCGGTGGTACGGGCGAGTCCTTGTGAAATTATGACCTAAAGAAAAGTTTTTAATAAATATCACTGAACAAGTTACACGAATTATCGTGTTATTTGCACAGTGATATTAATTCCAACCTTTTCAATACGCTATTATTTGCTTGGGATATAGTTGTTAGCAAACGATGCTAATACCACATAGAACTACGTAGGTATATAAGTAGGTATCGAAATAAATTGAAAATACCCAGTCCACTCCTAGACGTAAACCTTCCCCAGAGTATGTCACAAGACTCGGTCTTTCACTTTCAGCTGCCTTCCTCAAGTCGTCAGTCCACTTGGCCGGAGGACGTCCAATACTACGTTTACCGAGTCGTGGCCGCCATTTAAGAACCAATCACTCCAGTTTTCAGACCACTGCAACTTCGGTTTGCTGCACTTCTATGTTCGTCACTTTAGTCATCTGCATGATAAACTCGCAGTCACGCCGTACTTAATGACTGGTAGGACATATTGATCTCACACCTTGGGGTGCTATTTTTGTCCATTCAGCGATGATTTTGAAATCACCGATGAGTAAAATACTCGTAAATCACTGACACTAAATACGAACTTCGTATCACATTTTTATGTATATTGTTATATATTTGTTATTTATACTGGCTATATTGACTTAAAGTATTTGGTCTGTGATATTGACTGTGGCAAATGCATATTCCATAGTATCTATTCTCTTGCAACCCAATGCGGTACAACATCCTCGAAACATAGAAACAAACAAACAAAAGTAATTATTCCGATGGCTTAGGCAAGCTTGCCACCACCTTGCCAGGCACCAAGACATGACCATGGCAGGTAATATAAGAACGACATGACTGACTGCGATGATACTAGAATGAAATGATGACGCAAGGACTATGATAATATGAAGTTTCGAAAAATGATAATAAAACTGCAGACTAGGCTGTAAGGATGGAAGCTTTTTGCCTTTCCCTGAAATGAGAATAATAAAAAATAATTTAAAAAAAGAATTTTGATTTTTGACTTTGACATTGGCACTTTTGAGTTTACAAAAATCAAAATAACAGCTGGCGCGAAAACTGGAAACATTAAACAAGAAGTTGGATGGAATTTAATTAATTACAGATTCATTACACAATGTAAAGCTG
>DVZN01001151.1:0-10745 GCA_018237365.1 Caria ino melicerta
TTTGCGTGAAAGAGTAACAAACATCCATACATCCATACTCACAAACTTTCGCATTTATAATATTAGTAGGATTTAGTACTTATTACAAAAAAAAAGTATTTCCGTGGCCAAAGTAAACATATGAATTTTGAATTGAAGGATTACATTTTACTAGAACTTAATCGACACTTCTTTGGATTACTATACAGAAAGGTTAAGGTAGCTCTGCCTATCCTTTCGAGGATATATGGGCGTGTATATATTATAGGATTAAAGTTGATGACTGACAGTTTATATTACGCGTCATTATTCATGAACTGCAAAGGGCGAATTTTAAATGTGGACGTAAATAAGGTATTGATATAGGTGAAATGGCTAATGATGTGTGACAAAAAAGCAATTGCTAATACACTAATCCATACTTCAAACGAATATAAGTACAATATTTATAGATTTTTGCTTCTACATTTTTGTATTACAGCGGCATATAATTAAGCAACGTTCCGTTTCATCATATTGGTTTTAAACAATAAAATCAAACACTGTTGAAAATGAAATGTTGAGTTATTTTTAAATAACATTACTAATCTAAACACCTGTTTTATGCTTTAAATGTGTTTTTTTATCTTAAATACGAAAAATACTTTACTTTAGTAATACAACAATATTTTTCGTTACACGGATTGTTTTTATAAAACTTTTGTTTAGACCTCGAATCGATATTCTAATATAACTAACTTGCAAATAAAACATTAGCATTTTTCAGGATAAACACCCATTCTTAGACAAGATTAAGGCCAAAATGACCAGCCTTCTTTCATGATCAATTTTTGTCACAGTGAACAAAACGTATGGGAGTATTAAAAATCAAATATCCTGAATATTAGTCCCGCCGTTCTGAGTTGTTAGTTTTCTAATTAATGCGACTGTGTTTGTGTATATAGATATCCTAAGTGTATTATAAATATACTATGTGTTATTAACTTGCCTTCGATATAACCGTGTAAACCCTGAGCAAGATAATTTCGAAAGTTCTTTAAAAAATACTACACATTTATCTTATTGTTTAAAATAACCCACATAGATTTGCTTGCTACTAACTTATGGATGAAGAATTTATGAAGAAAAGTATGCTATACCTGGATAAAATTAATATATCACATGATTTATTTAGATACACTGAGGAAACCTTCATTTGTTTGTTTTTTTATATTTTTTTATCAAATTTTCATGGAATGTCAAGATATTTCTTTCTGTGTATAATAAATAAAAATAGTTCTTTTTATCAAGGTCATGTACGTAGAAGGCGTAAACAAAATATTATAAACAACCTAGAGACAAAAATAGGAGGTCATTCAGATGTTTCCTTGTTTACAACATTTAAAAAAAAACACGGCGTCATGCTCAAAAGGTTTTCTTAGACACGTCGTTAGGCAAATCGAGTGACATTGACTCTACATTATTCCGGTACCCTGCGTGCCGACCAAAATACCTTGAAACTTGCGACGGTACAAGGTGGCTCCATATCGCAAGGGTGGGGCGGCTCACCGTACAGTGGTAGAGTCAGTGTGTCACGTGGTCGGCGCACGCGCAGCTTATAAACTCGGTCAATGCCCGAGCGTTAGATAAAAAAAATACAATTTGTTTACGTAGTTGTGTTACGCAAAGCTGATAATGTGATACGATTTAATTATTTATTGTTAAGGATTTAGTGCGTTTAATGAGTTTACTCTAGCTGTTTGCGTGTGATATAAATGTGTTTGATAATACACAATTGTACAAGAGTGTTTGCCCGCCGTTTGTTCGAGAACTTAACATAAAAGAAGTTGAAAATGACTTATCACAAATTTATTAATAAATTGATATTAATTAAAAATATTTAAACGCTTTGTAGAGTCAAAATAATAAGTTTCGGAGGTGGAGCCCTAAAGATAAAATTATGCAAATGAGATTGTACAGTCATATGTTTCTAAACGGTAAACACCGACTTCGTACCTTAGAAAATTAAGGAAAGCTCAACGATGAAAGTGGAAAAAGCTCCACACTCGTGCAAAGCACTAACACAGAATTAATAACAGTTGCGATATCTATGTGAGATCGCAAACGCACACGCGCGCATTACATGAAAACGAAAGTGTCCGATTCGGGCCGAAAGTAGCCGAAGTAAGCTCACCGAGTCAGTGGAACTCGTCGGCGAAACTGGGACATCAGTCCGCAATTCGACGCGAACGCCGGCAGACGCGGCGCGCGGAGACACACAACACATTACGCTGTATGACATAACTGGAAGTGATTATGGTGTTTGTGTAAATTGTCAACGATGATGGCTGTGGAAGGCCGTCCGGCGAGTGCCGGGCCCGAGACACGACGGTCGCCGGCTGCAGACCGCAGAGCGTTGAGTGCCGACGCCGAGCCGCGCACCCTGGCCGCGAGGAAAGCCTACCCTGAGCCGGAAGAGACTGACGCTCCCTTAGACCTGACTGTTCACACCCGCAAAGAGATCACAGTCTGCGACTTTGCCCGCCATCCTTTCGCGGATCCCGCCGATTACGTGAGGACACAAGCAATCCTGAGGCAGTCCAGGGAATACCTAGCCGCTCGGGACTCAGGCACGGATTCAGACGACTCAGCCGGCAGACTCAGCCCAGGCGATGATCCCGTGTCCGGCAAAGCTTACAAAAAATCCTTAATGAAGAGATACAGTAAGTCTCAAATAATTTTAAAACCTATTTTAATTTTCACGGCAGAGCTAATGTAGAGTTCACAACTGACAAAAATAAGCGCTTAGTTTGTATAATTACTAACTTTGAAATATAATTTTCAATGTTTTGATTATTTTGTTTAATTTAAAATTGCTATCATTATTTTATTAATCGCTGTAATATGGCTTTTATAAAGTTAGAAATATTTAAATAGTTAATTACTAGGGTATATTTTTGTTTCATTTCAAAACTAAATGGATACAATATCAAAGACATTCATAAAACAATGATGATTACACGTTTTTTAAAATTATAATACAATTAACAATATTTAAGAATTCGCATTATATTAGTTTGTAAATAAACTCAGCTACGCGCGTAGCAGCTCTACAACTTGCTACGGAGGCGCATATCTGCATGATGCATTTGAATTTGCATACTGAAAATTACGCTTATATATTATGTCAGAATTATCACATAATTTATTTTTGATAGTAACTAGCGTTACCGTCTATCAAATTAAATGCCGGTTTATACGCATTCTGAGAATATTTTTTAGAGATAATTTTTCTTTATGATTAAGTTAATCATGATCTAATGAATGTTTTATAAAAATGTTTGGCTAAATGAAATCCGGTATGATAAAAATTTGACTTGTGTTTTTGATAAAAAATCTTTAATTAAATTATTAAGAAGAAGCCTCTATCGTTACAACATTTTTAAGCATAAACTAACATAACATAAAAAAAACAATGAACTAAAGCGTATTTAACAAAGGATATTAGATATTATGTCTAGGCAAGTCTTATTATTTAATAATATATTTTAGAGTCACCAATACAATACTGTATTTGAAATATTTCTTAGAACATCCTTTTACAATTATTGGAATCATCTAGTTACTTGGGTCACTATAGTGCTAACACTAACAGTGGTCACTATAATCCTCTAGTGCAATTAGTCAGTTCACTAGGCAATAGAGCTTCGCAGCGGCTCGCCGGGTTAAATGGTACCACCGCGTTACCTATTCCCGCTGCCATAATGTCCTCGCCTGCCGTTGACGTGTTCCAGTTTGTAGGTAAGTTAGACGGTAAACTTACTTTAGCACGACGCCTAATATCCCGACCTCAGGTTGGCAACGCACCATTACCATCTTTGGTATCTATAGGCGACGTGTAGTTCTTACCATCAGGAAATCCGTCTGCTTGTTTGCTATATTATAAAATAAAACAGAAAAAGACGATATGTCGAAATGTTCATCGGTGTGGTTTTCTTTTAAAAAATATAACTAGCTGTTACCCGCCACTTCATCCACGTATATTATTGTAATAATATCGTCATCTGTAGGGTATGTACCTCTGCCTACCAATTCGATGATATATATAGGCGTGACGATATTTAGCACTTATTTGGTCCAAAAAGTAACATAGGCCTCAGTCCACTTAGCCTATCCAACTCTCAACTATGTCGATACCAAAAATCAAATCGATTATTAACTCCATTTGACACGAAAGAAAGACAAACAGAGTAACAAACGTACTTTCTTATTCGTAGTTTTGGTATGGATTCTCATATATTTAATGATTTTTAACGCATTCCTAAATAAATTAATCCTCCACCACTTACAACGAACGAATTATTTTTAAACATTTTTTGGTGGAAACTTCCTTGTTGCTTATTTACACAGTGGCAATCGCGTCTTCGTATTTCTCATAAGATTTTTGAAAGAGAGGCCAAATAATCAATTAATAATAATTATTCATTTCGTTATATTTTAAATTAGGTGTAAATATATATACAGATGTAAACGTTATATTTTAAATAATATTTTACACAGTTAGGGAAACTCCTTTGCTTTTAATCACACAAAGATGTTGATACTAGTTCCCATTTATGTTTGTTACAAAAACTATTGAGCCCTTTTACAGCGTATGAGCGGCATCACGACCTTCAGTCAATCCATCAATACTGAGCAATAAATACTTATACACGGTAAGAAATAACGATAGGAATTAAAAGCGTCAGCATTAGCTTGGCTACAAGCAAAAAATATAATGAGAAATCAATGTAATGATCCAGTTTTTTTCTCTAATATGCAATTTGGAGTGCAACTACAGTTTCGAAAGTTTCCGCTTTAAAAGCAATATGTTACAACGTGTGGACTAACACACTAAAAGGTCAACGACTTACGGAAATATACTTGCCTAAGACTAGTTATAGGTTTTAGTGTTACCTGGAACTTTCCTGCTAAGTAGAGGAATTTCTACACCTTGAAAGAAGGAGATAACCCTTGCGTTTTCCTGCTTCTTGCTAGTATAACATAACTAAGAAGCAGATAGGTCTAAAGTCTCCTCTAGTAGGTACACATCATCGATGTTGTAGGTGACTTGCCAACTTGTAGCAGGAATGTTCGGTCTTATTTCCAATTGGTTACTCTGTCCACGAGAACTTATAGTAAATACGAATCTGTGATTTTCAAAAAAGAACAGAATCAGCAAAAAAGAGTGTTCATCGAAAAATCAAGTTCTTATGAACTCCTGGGTGAACACTGATGATGATGATGAGAGTGTTTAGCCAGGAGTACATGCCGAATGACATTTAGAATTGTAGTGGGCAGAGTCACGTAGTTAATAATAATACATTTCGAAAATAAAAACAGTTGCTTAGTTACCGCCTATCCTACTCTCCAGCCTATTTCCGATATACATATAACTCGATACTTCCTGCCTATCTCGTAAGGAACTTGGCGTGAAGATATGTATGTGTGTATGTACATATAACTATTCCAATGCAACTATCATTACATAGCGTAAAATAAAGTCGCAATGCGTCTCTCTGTCCCTACGTATGCTTAGAACTTTAAAACTACGCGTCGGATTTAGATGGGTTCTTATTACTAGGGAGTGAATCAAGAGGAAGGTTTATATATATAACACAAGCGTAAATTAATAAAGAAAAACTTACAGTTTTAGGGGTTTCTAATGTGATGTCTGTGAGAGACATTCTGCAGTATATTTAGTATAAGTTGCACCCGTGCAAAGCTGGGGCAGGTCCCTAGTGTCTAATGATGTACTGTAATTTCCAGTCAGCTTCAATTTTAGATCTGGAAAGTCATGCCGAAATGAATAATGGCATTATAGTTAAGATGAAATATATACCGTCAACGCGATTCAACCATTAGACTTAAATCTTTGAAGGTATAATTTCAAAAAATCCTTTCAAATCATAATGAATCATGTCAAATTTTAGCTCGATCCGTCGTGTGATTATAATCACGTTGATTGATCTGTCAGTCAGTCAATCACTCAATTCACCTTATACATAACACCGAATCAACTAGTTTGTTTTTTAATATATTACATACCCAATTTTCCTTATCCCCTTCGAGATTAATTCTTAAATTCGCAACTACTGATTAAATATACCCCAAGTAAATTAACCTGCCTCCCTGCCAGACAGCTCGTAAAAATTGAGTATTGTTAATATTAACATAGTAATTTAAAAAAAATTCGTCGGCTCGCCCAAATTGTTCTTTCCCATTTTATTTGGTCCTGCCTCTATACCGTCAGTGCTTGTCACTTTATATTCAAACAGTTAAGTTCACAGTTTTTTAAGAAACGTTAACTGAACAATACAATTTGCACGTGTTAAGCGAAGAAAAGAAAAAATAACTAGCTTAGTAAGAGTCTATCTTCGATTCTTTTTTGTTTTCGATCATGTGAGATAAAGCTATTTTTGCTACGCTATTAGTTATAAAAAAATATATTAATGCATTTCCTGGATTCCACTGCAATATTAGAATATCACAACGATAATAATTGATAATAAGCGCATAAAATTTAGATCGGTATGCAAATTGCGAGAATTACATTTAGGTTCAACTGACTCGTCATATTTCCTGCAAAAGTTATTCTAAAATAAATTATAGTTATCATTAAGATTGTGATTTCTTAGTGACAAGTGAATGTTTTTTCCTAGCATATTAAAATATTTACTAGACCGGTTTCAGCGACCGGTATTGACAAGGAATAACAAGAAATGGGCCAACATAACTAAAATAATCGTACATAAATATATTGGTCTTATACAGCTACAAACACCAACTCTACAAAGGTAATCATTCATATCGTAATTTTATTTTTCAGGAGCTCAAAATATGGGTCTACTCACGGAATAGATAAAAGAGGTTGGAACGGTAATGTGGGCGGGGCATGCGCGGCAAAAAAAGTATGATCAAACGCTCATACTTCAACAAAATCACCTAATATTATTTTAGTCTCATTCGTTTTGTATTATACCATAAACATGTTTTAAAATTGCTAACATTACAAAGAAAAGTAAGATGTAAGTATCATGTTTTATGTAAATCGTAAATTAGAACGGGGGAAAATAATAAAGTGGATGACAAAACGGCGACACTTGTTTTAATACACAAAGACTATAATTTCCTTTCCAGCCTCTTATATCTATTCCGTGGGTCTACTAATACTTATACGTAACGCTTTTGATAGCGCTTATTTAAACAAAAAAATACTGATCCCTCTTAGAACATTGGCTTTATTGGCAGCGGAAGAGACTTTTACCCTCCCTTTTAGCTATGCATTGATAAATCAATTTGTCGGTTAATAACCATTTCCTTTTTTATATATTACTAGCTGTCTCGACAAACTTTGTGTTGCCATATCATTTGTTTATAGGACTATTAGAAAATGGGGGATGAGGGTAGAAAAGTTAAAATTAAGGGTTGCATGTAATTTTTACTGCCACATCATAAAAAGTAAAAATATAATATTTTGACAAGAAAATAAATAAAAAATTTGGGTGGACGATCTTTATTACTTAGGAGTATGAAAAATAGATAACGACTTAGTCTTAGGCCTATATATACTTACAGAATTTAATATAAATCGGTGAAGCCGTTTCGGAAAAGAATAGCAACTAAAACTGTGACAAATGAGAATTTTATATATATACAGAATACTAACATCCCAGTGGCTTCTGCCGTCCATAAAAAGTTATAGAATTTTTCCATTTCATACAAACGGACAAAAAATATATTCTTATGTCTTTATAACATTAGTAGACTGAGGTATACACCTGATAAAACACATATTAAGTAGATATAAGTTCGTTGTTGATATAAACACATATGAAACAATATGAATTGGCATGCCAAGTTAGAAACTAAACAAGCTTGGTAAGCGATACTACATAAAGCGCAGTATCATCGCCGATTCGCGGTACTGCTGGGTTCGATGCCCGACTCACTTCCTAGTATAGATGGCCGACGCTGATTCGTCACGATTTATTTCATTACTTACCTATCGAATTACATAAATTATATTACGACTTTATATTTTATGAGCAGTAAGAATATCATAATAGCTGACTAGATATTTTTGTCTTATACTGAAACAAGTTTTACCACACAGTCTACGGCCAGTTTTTGAAACAGCAATCAATGTTAATCTACGATTATTTTTGTTAATTGTTGATAATTACGAATCAAAAAGCCTAATCGTAATTTTAATTTTGGTCAAAATCAATATTTTAATTTTAATAATGTTTTTGTTCAACTTGTTCAATGAGTTTTTTAGTTTTTCTGAAATACATAGCTTTGCCTGGGATTGGATTTGTGCCTGATATGGCGACGGGCTTGCCACGTGCCACAGCATGGAACTTAATATCGTCGGCTAATCGGAGGTGCATATTAGTATGTACCTCTGCATATCTTTTCGATGATAATAGGCATGACGATATTTATTGTTTTTTTAATTTTTAAATTTAATGATTCATTGTTATCGAAAATTAACAAAAATAACAATCGTAGATTAACACTGATTGGCGTTTCAGAAACTGGCTGTTAGTGTTACTAAGTTGCGACATCTATAAGCATGATACCTACGGGGTATCTATGAATATATCGTGTATGAAACACAAACATTGAAAAATATATACTGAAACTTTTCTAAGAATACATACTTAAAATAAAATAAATCAATACATACTCTCAGTATATCCAAAGCAAATATGGTTCATAAAGTATGTAACATAATAAAATAATAATAATACTAAAAAAACATCGTTGCCTCGTGAAAACACATATTTTTTTTAAATAAGACACACTTTATACTCTACAGCCTTAGTACAAACAATAGTGATATTCCTATAAATTATGTTCAAAAACCAGGGGCGTATTTTCTTCACCTGAATTTATTTAAATTAAAATCATTGTACAGTGATGTACTTAAACATTCTTATAGTATTTTTCTTTTTAGAAAATGTAGGATTTTTATTATTTTACACTTTATTTGGCTTATTAATTCTAGGACAATTTGAGACTTATTATAATACACATATTATTTAGCTAGTTATCTTTTGAATATACAAAAATTGGTTTATTATATCGGAAGGCATAAACGTTAATTAAGTAGGTATTATCGCACCAACTATTTATAATGTTTTGGAGATATACTCCATTAATATTATATAATAGATATACTCCATTAATATTATTTAATCTAATTCTCACTTTATTTCAAGCATATAATCGCTGGCGTGGTATATCATTTCAGATTTAAATTATTTCATCATTTTTCAATTCATTTTACATGGACTTGACCTACACATGTAGCTCATGATTTGAATCATAATTATAAACGTGCCAACTCCACTTTCCCATGAATATGCAGGAAATATATGCGCCCGCGCAGCTGCCAAATACCTATTCGGTAATCAAACCCCATCGGTACCTGTGGTCGGAAGTGAAAGGTGCATAAAAACTCCTTATTCCTCATACATAAAAATACATTGACGGAGGTTATGGCTACCTTTGAGGAGAAAGCTATTCAACAAAATGAGCATGGGAATCATTTTAGAAGTCTATGATTGTCAGAGAAAATATGTGCGCAATTCCTATCCTGCCGCCTGCAATAACGTCAGTGCTTACCATTGACGTGTTCCGGTTCGCAGAGTAAGGTAGTCGGTAAACTTACTTAAAGCGGCGTAATTACCATCTAGGAATCAGGCTCTTTTGCCTCCCAGTGTTACTAGTATACACCCACGATTAGCCGACGATATTAAGTCCCATGGCCAGACGGGTGGCAAGTCCGTCATCAATCGGGCACAAATCTAATCCCAGGCAACGTTGTTTTTAGATAAACTGAAAATCTTATAGAACAAGCTTCCCAACCTGATAATTGAACCCGGGACCTATAGTCGGACACCGACATCATTCGACCATAAAGGCGATGTGGTTTCTTGTATATTGTTATAAATACAGTATTCGATTAACAGAGGAAGCCTACTTATTTTAAACTAGCGACTCGTTCCAGCTTCGCACGGGTGCAAAACTGATAGTAAATATACTACAGAATATCTCTCGCAGACATCACATTAGAAACCTCTAAAATTACCATTGTTTCTCTATTATTTTATGCCTGTATTATATTTATCATACATATCTCACAAATCATATCATATAAATCTTCCTCTGGAATCACTCTATCTATTTTAAAAAAACCGCATCAAAATCTTTGTTTTAAAAATCTAAGCATACATAGGAACATAGGGACAGAGAAAGCGATTGTTTTATACTATGTAGTGATACGATTCTGGGAATAAGACGGCAGCTACTACTGCTCAGGTGAAGCTTAGGGGTGGTCTGGGGCCCCATAAGAAATAAACCAATTGCTTATCTGCTAGGTCGTAAGAGGCGAGCAAAAGTTTATTGCGTCACTACACTGTGACCTCTAACTATGCCGTATATTTCTGCGACGACTTGTCCGGATTGGAGTCGAGCCTTACCTATCGCCGCTATAACGTTAGAGTTCGCCATTGTTGTATACCTGTTTATTGGGTAATGAAACCGGCAACCTTACGAATAAGACTTGACATCCCATTTGTTAGATTGACAATAACATTATTTTGTTTAAAAGCAGCACAAATCTATTCTCACATGGAGATAGGAATAAATATCGTCACGCCAATATGTCCTCGAAAGGGTAGGCAGAGGTATATACTATGTACTAGTATAAACCCATGATTAGCCGACGATATTAGGTC
>DVZN01001152.1:0-10740 GCA_018237365.1 Caria ino melicerta
ATGGTCTTTTTATTAGATCTCATTTGGTATCCATATTAATATGGCAACAAAAAAATCAACCCACGTTCTTTCATTTGAAGGCGCCATTTTGTAAATTCATGTACCTAATCTAGTATGTCACCAATACGATTTTGACGAATCCAGCCGGTTACCTTACGCAAATTCGAACGGGTAAAAATCCTGAAGCAAGCAACGGTTCAGTAAACTCTCCAGAATATTACAGATGTCCTCCTACACGTATACCTACTATAAAAATGTACTTACCGATAATTTCGTACATTGTGTGTCCTTAAATAGTAGTTACAGCGCAGTCTACCCCGCAGGGAAGGCGGTAGCGGAAGCAATATCATTTAGAATTTAGAAAAATTGTCTCTTATTTTTTAAAGAGATAAAGCGTTAATAAAAAGGCAATAACATCACTGTTATGCCAAAAGTAATTAGGAGCTCTACGGTTATTTCCTTAGAATATTATCCAAGAAAAAACGCTTGAGCAATTTTTAACGACGTCCCGCTTCCTATCTTGACAGGAGAATCCTTGATAATCCGAGTAACGGGACGTCACAATTGGAAACCGACACCTTTTGCTCCGACAAAATGTTTTCTAAGCCCTGTCAACACTCTTTATTGAATTAAATGAGCATTTATAGATATTTAGATTAGATATTTTCAACACGCTTTCATTTCAATGGTTTTTCGCACATGGTTTTTTTAAAATGAATTTTTGGGCGAGCAGAGCCAAAAAATTCAAATAGAGCTGTAGAGAGTTTTGCACATGGAAATTATTTCCGGGTCGGGCGAACTTGTTCTAAGTATGAGTTTTTTCAGTTTTCCTGAAAAACATAACGTTGCCTGGGATTGGATATGTGCCCGATTGGTGACGTACTTGCCGCCCATCTCATCATGGGACTTAATAGCTTCGGCTAATCGTGAGTGCATGCTAGATATGTACCTCTACTTACGCTTTCAAGGATATATGGGCGTGACGATATTTAAAGGGTAGGTATAGGTACATACTAGTATGCACTCTTGATTAGCCGAGGTTATTATGTCGACCTAAGAGGCGATAAAGAGAATTATTATATAGCTTATTGGAATTATTACAATACTATAAAGCTTTACATTATTATATTATTAAGGAGAGTATTAGTTAAGGCACCAACGCACTTTGTATTTATAGACATTTAGGTAATATACTCGTATTTTGACCATGCTTCTATTTGACTGGGTTTTTGGACCCCTAAGTCTATAATTATGTTTACTATAGAATCATTATGGGGAGTATTTGTTAAGGAATTAATGAATCTTGTGTATAAAGAGCTATAGGCAAGATATTTTTAATTCGGTTTCATTTGTTTTTTTTAGATGTAGTAATTCTTTTGAATGATTGTAATAAAATTTGTATGATTTTGAATTTGCTGCGTATTTATCAATGCTGGTACATCTCTCTCGGGGACTTTAGGGACTTCTTGGTCATGTCAGTTATGACTCATGGCAACATATATGACATGACCAAGGAGTTTTCCATCTTAATTGCATGAGGACTAACATCTCGGTCTCAGGTTGGCAACACTACATGGCCATTTTTGTTATCTATAGTGGCGTGAGTTTCTTACCATTAGGGAATCAGTCTGCTTGTTAGTTTTCCAATACTATACAAATATATAATATATTTAATCATGTTTCTGCGTCGCTTCTTGTCTATTTATATTTAAGAAGCGAATAGCTTTATAAATCATATGGTGGTTCGGTTCCAATTGTTCCACAGTTCCGTACCACCTTAATGTATTAACTAGCATACTTCACAGACATTAATTATAACAATAGCCGTATGCGACAACTGTTCAATATGAATAATAAAAAAGAAGTCAATTGCTGAAATCGCCTTACTGATTGGTTTTTCATGTTGTCTCATAAATTCGGTAAATGTTCGCGAATATCCCATTTCGTTTCTTTTACGCGTTTTGTGTTGGTAATAATGTCTCTTTTTCCTATATTGTAAATAAATGATTTTTTGAATGAACACTGTCAATTTAATATTCGATGATATACAACAATGTCATTCAACAGGCAAAATTCAAAATTTACACCTTCAGATTGCACTCGGAACAAAAAATATTCTAAGAGGTTATGTTTATAACTAAGGTGGTGATTCGCTCGTTAAATGCGAGACCCAAATCTATATATAAATAAAAATGAATCTTCGAAATGTATGTATGCCCATAAGTTCTGAATGACTACACCGAATTGGATAATTTTTGTTGTGTTCGTTAATGTCAGGAGAAGGTTTATGCATGGTTTATGAAGGTTTATCTCGCATTAACTAAATGCGAGAAATTGCAATGTCTTATATCGTCACGTCCATATATCCTCGAAAGGGTAGGCAGAGGTACATACTAGTATGCACCCACGGCTAGCCAGCGATATTAGGTCCCATGATGTGACGGATGGCAAGTCCGTCGCCAATTGAATGCATTAAAATGCTTCTCCATCCAATTACAATTAAAATGTTCTATAGACTTGCCACCTATCACATCATGGGCCCTACCTTGGCTAATCGTGGGTGTTCTAATATATCTACTGGCCTTACGAGTCGTGGAGATACAAGCACACCTCTGCCTACCCCTTCGGGAATAATAGGCGTTAAGGTACTTTTATATACATTGGGTCAGGTTGCTAGTCAAAATATATACTAATTCAAAAACTTCGGGTGAGTAAAGCCGCCGGGAGCAGTTAGTGTATAGAGCAATAATTTGACATAAAAATTCATGTTTTGCAGTTCTAACTTTTAGGCATGAGATCTATCTATTCTACAAATAATCTCTGTGGTCGAGTGGTGTCGGTGTCTGACAATGACGCGAGAGGTCCTGGGTTTAATTCCTGGGTCGGGCAACTTGTTCTCTATGAGTTTTTTTTCAGTTTTTCTGAAAAACTTAACGTTTCCTGGAATTGGATACGTGCCCGATTGGCAACGGACTTGCCACCCGTCACATCATGGGATGTAATATCGTCGGCTAATCGTGGGTGTATACTAGTTTTTAGTATGTACCTCTTCCTACCGTTTCAAGGACATATGGGCGTGACGTTTTTTTTTACAAATAATCTCGGACCAACACGGGGTCCCGTGTTGGTCTGAGATTATTTGTAGAATAAATCAACTGCCTATTCTATGATCGCCTGCTTTACCTATGAGCTCGTAAAACACGAGTATAGGCTTACGTCATTAATACAGTAATTTTATGACTAGGTGGTAGAGTTTTGCAGTGGCTCGCCTACGTTAACGACAAGCTCTTTGGTTATGGCGGCAGCAATAAGTAAGGCACTGGTATCAAACCGGGCGTGCTGCTGAGAAACTCTACTACATATTTAGTCATGGTGTTAGTGACAATAAGCCTATGGTCGCCTTTTATGAGTTGTCTGGCATGAAGGCAATTCTATTAATATCTATTCTGCAAAGAAGGCAAACCTACAGGAGGTTGGTACCCCTAGACCCAATTACACACTTACCCATAGACACTAAAGTATGGTGCGTACCTTTATAGCCATTCTACATGATCGGGACCAACCACCAACAGAGGTCACTTTGGTTGAATTCACGACCAAGGTATAAGCAAGGTCAGTTGGTTGGTCAACCAAATCTTTTCATCAACTAATTTCCACACGGTTGATTTTTACTCCAACTCAATCAAAGTGACCTCTGTTGGTGGTTGGTTCCGATTGTGTAGAACGGCTCTTAGTGTATATGGGTGGCATCAAGAAGTTTAAAAGAAATCCCTGGAGCTTGCGTTTCGAACAATCACTGGAAGCACAAAATAATGACCTTGAATAACGTCACTGAATTGTGTTCTATCTCTTTCTGTAGCAACCACGACCTAACTGCGTAGTACCGGACACTTATGATTTTAGAAATTTAAATATGAAAGCAAATTTCAAAAACTTCGGGCATTTTCGGCAAAGTGTAAGTGAAACAAAACACCGATCTGGGAAAATTGAAATTGTCTTCAGTAAATAGTACAAGATAAAACATCCATAGGGTTTTAAGGTTCTTGGGTTGCATGTATTTCTTACTATAAAATAAACTATCTGCTTTGAATGTGTCAAAAATTTTGAATTTATGTCATCAGCCTGTATTGAAAGTAAGTCATAGAAGAAAATATTGGTATTGAACAATTGGTGAAGTTAAGAGTCACGATTAGCCGACGATATAAGATCCCATAATGAGACGGGTGGCAAGTCCGTCGCCAATCGGGCACAGATTCAATCCCAGGCAACGTCATGTTTTTCAGAAAAACTTACAAAAATCATACTTTGAACTAGTTGCCTGATCCGGGAATTGAACCCGGGACCTCTCGCGTCAAAGTCCGACACCGACACCAGTCGACCACAGAGGCGTGTATGTATGGAGAGATATAAATATGGAGGAAGCTAGGCAAGTATGTAGGAGTTGTGACATTTGGCACTCGATACTCTCTGGCTACCCGGTAAGGGACTTGGCGTGACGATATGTAAATATGTATTATTAAAAAAAATATTAGCTTTCTTCACTTCTCCTTCATATAAGCTATAAGTGAGTCCACTTATTCGCACTCATTTACAGTTCACGCTATTAAGTTGTGGAACTCTGTTGAGTGAAATTCGTCAATGTCAAACATTGGAATCATTTAAAAATCAAAATATGCAACATTTCCTTACTGTAGCATAAACTCCTTAAATGTACCTATAATGTATTTGTTACTATTTTGTACTTTTTACGTATTTAATTATAATGTAATAATGTATTTAATTATTATGTAATAGTAACTATTTTTTATGTAATTAATAATGTAAAGTGAAATATAAGTACACTTATATTACCTAGTTATATTTCACTTAGTTTTTCCTTTTACGGGTTGGCTGGAAGAAATTTATTTTATTAGAGATAAGCTCGCCCTTTTACTGTTGTTTTAATGTATTTCTGGTGTGTGCAATAAAGAGATAAATAAATAAATGTTTGTTGCAGACCGCTCACAAAGCTTCGGTCCTCAACGAAGCGGCTACGTGCCTCACAACCAACAAAACCAGTCCTACAACTCTGGCTTCCAGAACCAAGGGTACAACAGGCAGAACTACTCACAACAGGGAGGCTACCAGCGCCAGGGTAACTATCAGAGACAGGACCAAGGTGGTTACAACAGGAACGACCAGGGTGGCTACCAAAGGCAAGGAAACGACCAGGGGGGCTATCAAAGGCAGGGAAACGACCAGGGCGGGTATCAAAGGCAAGGAAACGACCAGGGGGGGTATCAAAGGCAAGGAAACGACCAGGGGGGCTATCAAAGGCAAGGAAACGACCAGGGGGGTTATCAAAGGCAGGGGAAAGACCGTGGGAGCTACCAAAGGCAGGGGAACGAACAGGGAAGATATCAGAGGCAAAATGACCAATACGGCTCACAAGGGTACAACAGCCAGAATAGAAGGGGTTCGGGGTCCAATAGGTACCAGGGAAATTCTTCGTGGCGTTAGTATTAATGACTTATTGAAAATTGGAAATCTATAAACAAAATATAGACAGGAACTCAAACTACTTTTTCGCATGTATAACGTCTAGAGAAACATGGGATACTCGTTTGTCACTCGCTTGTTACAAATATGGATACACGGGCTTCTGACTAGATTAGCTACTGGAAATAACAGAAGTATTCTTGTATGTAAGTACTAAGTACTCAAAAAAGGAGCGTGGGCCTAACGCTCGCAAGAATCCCGAGCATTTAGAGACGTCGATGGCTACAATGGAAATACTTTTACGATAAATACTGAAAATCTAAATAGTCTGCCTTATGCCACCGCGTATCCCCTTCCTCGTGTGCTTGATAAACACAAAATTGAACTGGATGAATTTTCATGCGGTTTTTACTAATATAAATATCAACACGCCCGTATACCCACGAAAGAATAGGCAGAGAGAGGTACTAGTATGCAGTATGCACCTACGATGAGCCAACAATATTAGGTCCCATGATGTGACGGGTGGCAAGACCGATGCCAATCGGGCACAAATCAAATCCCATGCAACGTTATGTTTTTCAGAAAAACTGAAAAAACTCATAGAACAAGTTGCGCGACCCGAGGATTGAACCCGGGACCTCTCGCGTCAATGTCGGACACCAACCACGCTCGATCACAGAGGTGAATATTATAATTACATAATATCTCTTAAATATGGGAATTATTACGCAAGAACGCAAACTCATAGTCATCCTCATTCAGTATGCGTCGTACCACACAGGAGTACAGCGTGTCTTCTATTAAAAGGATCGTGAGCGCAATTTGTCAAGGCTTCGAAGGTATGTACGGGATGTTGTATTTATGGCAGCCTTTGTATACATGCTGTACTCGTAACTCAGCCAGCCTCTGTTTACAGAGGTTGTAATTATGCCTCGATGTTGCCCGTTTGTGACGTTGAAAATTACTTTTTAGTTTCAATGCGATATGAATATTAGGAAATTATTTCTAATTTGTGTGTCAGAAACTCCTTTGAAACCTGGAGCTTTCTGGTCATACGCACTGTATTCCTAGTTTTTGTAAAAATATCAAATCTGCTTTGTTATTTTGAAAATCAGACGGCTGCCTTATCCTTTGGACTTGAACACAACAGAGTGATATTTTGCTCATAGTGGATACCATCTAGGAAAATGTATATTCCGTAACTTTTTAACCCACTTTTAAAAAGAAGGAGGTTCTTTTTTGGAGGTCTAATTGTAGATCGATTTTCAACATTATTTTTTGTTACACTTGTGAGGTGGTCCCATATTTATGGCCATGTACGTGACCTGGAAGTAGGTTTTTAGCTGGTTTATTGCTTCAGAATTATTACTGTACAAGATAGCGTGTCGACGAGAGAGAACGTATTAAAAACGTGTAAAATATTAACTGCACGTCAAAGCTAATCAAACTGTTTTGTTATATTTTAGAAAACAATAGTGCGAGTTTCAATTTATGAAAGTGTTTGCTAAAAAACAAACTGTCCCAGGGAACACTGTAAGTGATTGTGAAGACTTATAAAACTTTGAGGTCGCTTATATTATGAAAGTGTTGGCTAAAAAACAAACTGTCCCAGGGAACACTGTAAGTGATTGTGAAGACTTATAAAACTTCGAGGTCGCTTATATTACGAAAGTGTTTGCTAAAATACAAACTGTCCCAGGCTACACCGTGTGTGATTGTGTAGACCCATAAAACATAAAACTTCGAGGTCGTTATATTATGCAAACATAAAACAAAACTATAATCGATTTTTGATTGTGTATATTGAAGGTTATTCCAGAAATAAATCAATAAATGGGTCATTCTCATAACGTCTAAAAATTGTCACGTGCTTCCGTCATTTGAATTTGGAAATCCGCCTTTCGGTAATTCGGTAGATTTTTTTTTGTATTCATGACTGTACTAACAATTTATCTCGATTGTTTCTTTAATGTCTTATAACCACAGCTATTTTAAAATTGTAGATTTTTTACTTTATAATTAAGTGTACAACTGGCTGCTGAGCAAACTCGTGTGGAGTCGAGACAAAATTCAATTACCAAGTTAAATCAACAAAGTTAGCTGCAGAAAACACTGCAGTTAGATGCAACGAGATGTTTATACAGATTACCAGTTTCTTCGCTTATGCAAAAAAGTACAAAACAGCTTTTTTATTTACCTACTAGCTATTGCCCGCGGCTTCGCACGCATTTTTATTTTAACAATCTCTTCTCGACGTCATTTGACTTGACTTCATTCCATTCCACGCCACCCAACCTCACGCAATCCCGCCCTAAATTAAGTCTACAAATGGAGGAGGGTGGGGACTCCTCACCAGTCCCACCAACACCATCCCCACCACCGTCTCCACCACCACCACTTTTAGATTTGCCAACTTTACATTTTGTGTTTTTGCCCTCTTCCACGGGAACCCCTTAAGTCAACGAGATAAAAGGTACTCTATAACCTTCCTCGGATAATAAAGTATGCGCCAGCAAAATTTTGTTACAATCGGTCCCGTAGATTCGGCGTAAACCGCGACCGGGGTACCGACAAATAGAAAAAACAGAAATTCTGAAAATCTAAAAAATATGTTCTGCTGCCCATTTTTCCTCATCTGGACTGATTTGTTATCACAGTACAAATTTCACTCTTCTATACTTTTAGTATATTATGTATAGATTATATATATTTTAGATTTATACTATACGAGTTCGTCCATTATACATAATATATAATATAATTATCGCTTAATACTTACAATTTTTAAGTTAACCTTAATTATATTTATATTATTATTTATAGATTTTGAATATGTATTTTATTTCATTTAAATACTTCATCAACTTCACGCCTACTATCTACCGCGCTTGTATCTAGTTACATTATAACTTGTTATCGGGACATGGAATTTCTACAAAATTATGTAAGCCTGTTTTTTTCTCAATTTTGTAAGTAGTAGCATGATAAAACGATGCTACATCCGTAGGGTGTAAGTAAGGCGGCGTAGCATAAAAATAAATAAATAGATTAATTTAAATATACTATGCATGATAATAATATTTTTACAAGGACCGGAAAACCGAGTATACATCGTCATTTGTTAATGGTCGGTTCTCTGCCACACAGGCCATCCTAGCGCAGGGAGCACAGTTCAACATAAATGGATTGTAAATTGTGACGCCAGTGTGTTCCTGCAACAATACAACCTAGCCATATTCAATAGGCATGATCTTCAACCGCATTGTCACTACACATTAGTTTAGGTGGTGGTTAATAGACCTTCCTACCAAGCAGCTCGTAAAAGACGAGCATAAACTTACTTACACTAACACCATGATATCTGGCTAGGTGGTGTTTCACATCTGCTCGTCCAGATTAGTACCAACGTCTTAGTTGTCACGTCAGTACTTATCGGTGACTTGGCTAATACCTCGGGTTAAAATTGGCACTACACCGTTGTCAACAACGCTAAACTGTAGAGCCTTGAACACCGGCGCAGGGTAGCTCGTTTGTCAGTATTTTACAGAAGACATTTCGGTGAGTGTGCGAAAGAATAACACGATCTAATTCAACTCGCTCCATTCCACCTCCGGGAAACAAGGCGCGGACGATCGCTCCACTCTTATGTTGTAGACATTCCACCTATCTGCACAAAACGATTCGGTTCGCCTTATCTAATGCGGGCAGCTAAGGAGTGGAATTCACGGTCTGCAATGGTATTTCTTGAACATTATAACCTAGTCATCTTTAGGACCTGAGTGAATAGGCTGTTTCTAGGCAGGTATGATCCATCTTCGGTCGCATCGTCACTCAACATCAGGTTAGATACCGATAAAATGCGTACCTATTAATTGAAAAAAAAAAACAACTTTGGTATAGGCAGCGTGAATAAAATTAAATTGAAATATAGACATTTTATTGTTGCAGACAGTTTATATTGGAGTATGAATAAAGTGTCGGCTGTGAGCAGCGAATGTCTGTCGTATGCTAACTCGTCTGTTTAGTATTCATCGCGCGCTCGCGTCCAAGTCTCACCGCCCTCTGGAGACGGCGAACGAACGAACAACCCTCGTAAAATCTCAACTTCATAAATTATAACCTGAGAGCAACAACTTTATGGCTCTAATTGTTATTGCTTCACGTCTTCAATAAGCGTCATGACTTTTTATAGCACTAGCTGCTGCCCGCGACTTCATCCGCGTGGGTGTCTCACATGTATCGGAGATCAATTGGGACAAACCGACAAATAAAATTAATATTTAAAAAAAAGTAAAAAAAATACTAAGAAAATAAAGTTAATATTGTATGTTGATATAGTCTACTTTATCACAATGTATCTATTAAATATTGAGTGATTGAAAAAAAAACAAAATAAATAAACTTTACCGAAATCATTGTCTTTGTCTTGCATTGTCGGATAAGGATTTTTAAATATCTTCAATGAACATAATTCCCTTTATAGTGAAGGTATAGACAGATTAGCTGTCCTGGTGAACTTCTTTTCGCCCACCCGGTTACTTTTTTCACACATATTGATCTAATAAGCAAATTATTTGCTTGTGATCTAAGCGTTAGTTAGGCAACGATATATCAGAATAAATTTAATAAACACCGATCATCGTCAGCGATCAATAAAAACGTCAGCAGTCGTATTTTTCTAAACATTATTTTCCTAACCAGCCTGTTGCAGAACACTGCTGGATGTACCCCCCCCTCCCAGTATAGAGGGGGGTTTTGCCTATAGTCACCACGCTGGGATTGGTGACAGCAGTATACGTTTGTTACGAATAGTGTTATCTCCGAAAAGTGCCGCTGCTCTCCTGCCGAACGGGCCCGCCATTTTACGATTCAATACGGTATTCTCCTCTGCCACCACACGGTATATTTCTGAATATTCTTCCACTGACTGTCACAGCCAATTGTGAGGTTCTGAGTGTCGACATATCGAGTGATGTTCACTTTCGTGGTCATCTGGAAAAGAAGGCTAAATTAGCCTCTAAAAAGCTTGGCGTGCTGAATAAGGCGAAGCAATACTTCAAGTCGGCCCATCGCTTACCACTTTACAAAGCGCAAATTCGGCCACACATGGAGTATTGTTCTTACTTCTGGGCAGGAGCTCCCCAATATCAGCTTCTTCCATTTGACCGTATCCAACGAAGAACATCTCGAATCGTCGGCGACCAGACACTTTCCAATAGGCTAGATACTTTGGCTTTGCGTAGAGACATTGGTTCACTC